>LAPY01001260.1:34489-53546 GCA_000970635.1 Eragrostis tef
TTGCTGAGCGGCCGGCTCGCTGCATCCTTCCTCCGCTCCGGCGCCCGCGTCAGCTGCTTCGCCCCCGAGGTCCGTCTCTTCTCGCCCTGATGATCCTTCTGCTCCTGCTTCCACCGTGTGGAACTTGGAAGTTCTCTGTGATGATCAGTCTTCACTCGTCTTCGTGCAGGCGGATCGATCGGCCACGGCGCTCACGGAGCAAGGCGGCGTCCGGTGCGCGACCCCGGCGGAAGCCGCGACAGGTGAGTCTGCACTCTCGAGCTTCAGTACTGGCCCGGGCTTGATCCGAGAACCAGGATGAGACTACGCATGGTGGCGTGCGTGGTAGGCGTTTGTTGGAATGCCGACGTGGACATGCACAACTGATCGATTGCAATGTGTTGGTGACCGCAGATGCCGCGCTTGTCATAGTGCTGAGCGACGCAGATGGGGTTGATGAGTTGTTCTTCGGAGTTGACGGTATAACGAAAGGTACATGACGCTGTTATCTTGTCACTGTGCTTACTGTTGCCTGCTACTTTTGTGTTGCATACAAGTCATAGTTGACTCAATGTTTGTTTGCACATGCTAGGATTGTGCACGGGTGCTGTTGTGTTGGTTCAGTCGACGCTGCTGCCTAGCCAGCTTGAGAAGCTGGAGCAGAAGCTTGCAGGTAAAATACTTTGCATCTCACACCAACTGTATGCGTGCATGGGTGCAAGAGCTGAGCTGCTGTGCTGAAGAATTCTAAGTGCACTTTTAAGTTTTATTACACGTACCAAAGCTGCACATCTCAACAGTGAAATGCTCACTTTTATTTATTTACAACTTATATTTGACTTGATTCTTCAAATGAGTGATTTTGAAAATTTGATGCTGTGCACGCAAACTGCTTGTAGACCCATTGAAATTAAGAACCTTGAGATAATTCATTGTTACTTATCTGATTTAGTTTACATGCAGGTGAAAAGAAGAATGTCTTCCTTCTTGATGGATACATCTTCAGCGGTTTATCTGATGAACTGAAGCAGCACACTGTTGTAAGCAATGCACCAAATTAAAAAAATCTGAATGCATGTTTGTTTCTTATTTCTTTTTTCACTATTAACTTTTTGAATTTTAGGTTGTTGCATCTGGGAGACAGGACATAGCAGAACGAGCTAGACAGTATTTTCACGGTAAGTCCGAATATGTCTATTATTGTTCTCTAATATTTCCATCTAGGTTTGTATCTTTGGATGTGCTGAATGTGTAGTAATGCTAAAATTTCAATCTACCTGGTGACATTTTCAGGTCTAGACAAAACCATTTACTTTGCTGAAGGTGAAATTGGCACTAGCAGGTTTCTCTTCTTTCCTTTTCTTTGAGGGCAATTTCTCTCCTTTCCATTCAATGCAATATCTTTTTGGCTTCTTAAGAATGCGGGGACAACTGCACATTGTATCACTGAAGAAGGAAAGATAGTCCAGTGCACCATATAGCTAGCTATGCAACATTAACTGCAAAACTCCTTTCTTTGTGAATTGCAAAACTATTTGTAGCAGGTAGTGCTACTGTTATTCATTAATTTTAACTAAATCTATCATTTATGTCCGCAGCAAAATTAGGCTGGTGAACGATTTGTTGGAGAGCATTCATTTTGTTGCTTCTATTGAAGCAATGTATCTTGGCGTTCGAGCTGGGATTCATCCGTCAATTATATATGATATAATATCAAATGCTGCTGGAAGCTCAAGGTTACATAAGCTTATTCTTTGTGCTTTATCCAAACAAATAATACCTTTTATGTTTTCTAATAATACTTTTTGCGTTCCTTTCAAGCAACATCTTACTATACTACGATTGCAGGATATTTGTGGAGTTAGTTCCAAAGCTTCTGAGTGATGATCCTTTGCTTATTAATTTTCTATACTCGTCAAGAAAAAATGCAGTACGTTCCTGTTCTTTTTCTAATCTTTTTTTTTATATTGTTTTTTTTTCTAATCAGTCACGGGAAATTCTATGCTTACTGAAAAGAACTATCGCTACTGCATAGCTCTGAATCCTTCTGGTTCTGAATTTCTAACTCCATGTTTTACTCTACATAACACAGAGCAGCGTGATGGATATGGCAAAAGCAGTAACATTTCCACTGCCACTCCTCGCTGTTGCCTATCAACAGTTAATACATGGTATGCTTTATGCTTCTTGATGTGTCACCCATTTGCTAGCAAAAAAGGGTATTATCTGGCATATGGCAAACCTAAAGCCTTTGATTTTTGGAATCAAAGGCTTGAAATAATCCGTTCGTGTTCACTACCTGTCTTTCTTTCACTAAAAACTTGAGTGCAAGCTTCTCTGCGTTTATTTTCAGGTTCTTCAGCAGTAATTGCAGATGCACCCGCCTCACCACTGAAGGTGCGGGATTGCTTGTTGCACTCAAGATGCTCTTAGGTGTTTTAGTTTTTAAACCTGCTTTAGAATTTGAACTTTCCCTTTTCAGGTTTGGGAGGAAGCATTTGGAGTAAACATCATGGATGCTGCCAGCCAACAAATCTATGATGCGAGCAAATTAGCTGACCAGCTTGTCATGAAATCTAAAACAGCAAAGCGGGTTGGCTTCATTGGTCTTGGAGCTATGGGCTTTGGAATGGCATCTCATTTGCTGAAATCAGGATTCTCTGTTGCTGCTTATGACGTGAGAACTCTTCTGACATTCTTATCATTCCCAACTGCATAATTGTCCCCTTGTATTGTTGCAGTAAAGGGAAAAATATCTTGACTCGTTTCTCCTTTCTTTCTTACTGCATCTGTGTTTCTTTCCAATTTTTGCATTCCATAAATCTGGGTAATCTTAGTCAGCGACAATAACGATAAGCCTTAACAATCGTTATAATGGTTGCTGGACTGGACAGTCGACACTTACCTATGTTGCATGTAACACAAAAAAACATTTAGAGTAATCCCAAAGCAACAAAAGGTACACAAATATTCTGAACTCTACCCAGTCTTGATATAACGTTAGTGGCAGTCCGAAATTTATCCATGATCATAGAACTGAGATATAGGACATCGTGCTTGTCTTATTGATGTTGTTTCATGTTTTTTTTTCCCTCTGTATCATGCTACAATGTTACTACTTCTGTTTTATGAGATCCATTTTTTCCTCTCCATCTCATCAATGAATAGCTGTTCTCTATTTCCCATTTAGGTCTACAAGCCAACAATGGCTAGATTTGCTGACTTAGGTGGATCAACAAAAGATTCTCCTGAGGAAGTAGGAAAAGGTGACTCGACAAGTTTCTGCTCTATGTTCTCCAAACCTGCATTCTTTTCAATAAACTTCTCCGATCATTACCATGTCAATAAAATTTACAGAATCAAATTGGCCAAGACTTGTTGTCATGGAAAAATGTTATGCTATTTATTTCTTATTTCATGAACGATTAAAGGCCGCTCCATAGGGTGCACCTCCCTGTACAGTAGCCTGAGTGTGTGTGTGTGTGTGGGGGGGGGGGGGGGGGGTTTTTTTTTTCTTTATCAGCCCCAGTTACAGTTTTCATTTTCAGGTGCTTCTACAAATGGGCCTCTAGCTGAGTTGGTTAGGTGCCTCTAGTAGCACTCCTTAGGTCCTTAGGTGAATTTCAGGCCGGGATTAAAAAAATTCCCTTGTGTGTCCCATGCGAAAGCACATGTCGTTGGTCATAATCACATGGGCGGTGCCTCTGTGTAAGGGTGGGGTAGGGGTTCGGGGGTTTTGTCGACCTGCATGAGAAGGTCTTCTTCTTAGCAAAATGCCCAGGGGAGATCTTTCCTCTTGGGCCAAGTTTTTTCATGATACATCATATGTACTTAGTATTTAATTAGTTGTTACTGCATCCATTTGGCAGTATCAGTTTCCTTCTCTTTTCTGATAGTCATTTCACAATGTAAGCTCGTCGATGTAATTGAGGGTTGTTTTTATTGTGCCTGTTCCATGTTTGAGTGGGGAAAGAGTTTCTTCATCATTATTTTCTCTTGACTTTGCATTGTTTTAAGTTACTTTTCATATTTTTCTATAGCATGTGGGCTCCTCTAAGTGTGGGCTACGACTGGTACCTCACAAAAAGTTAGCTAGTTATTACTTGTTAGAGGCATCATTTATGATGTACTAACCAAAAGCTGATTGTAGATGTTGAAATACTTATTATCATGGTTGCAAATGAGTTTCAAGCTGATAGTGTTCTATACGGAAATGCTGGTGCTGTACCAGGTAATCTCTAAAATCCTGCCCTTAAGTTCTCACTTTGCAAAGTAAATGCACCTACCTAGTTGGCTTAATTTTTGTTGAGCTTTCTTTATAATGCTGGGAATTTCCTTGTTTTTAGTGCTGTCAGCTGGAACATCTGTCATCCTATCTTCTACAGTTTCACCTGGATTTGTGAGCCGCCTCAACCGAAGATTAGAAGGTACTAGCTCCTGGCAATTTTATTTACCCAAATAATATAATGTTCTATTTTGAAATATTTTGAGAAGAAGAGTGTCTTTGAAATTGTTTGCAATGTTTATTTATACATTGTGCTGAATCTTTTAGGAGCACTGGTATTTACTTATGGTGTTCGACTTAAAATAATAAATTGAAAAAAATAAAGAAGAATTTGCAATGATCTGGCACATGTTATTGAAATCCACTATGATAAACTTGGTACTATATGTTCTACAAGTGTTGGTAATGTTGGTATATTGCTGTCTGTTTCTGCCTTTCCAAAGTTTGGCATGCTGTGTGCTACTTCCAGTGATTGAGAAATAAAGGTTTAGCATCATTTACTACTTCCATACAGCTGAATGCCGAGAGATAAAGCTGGTTGATGCTCCGGTATCTGGTGGGGTCAAAAGGGCGGCAGAGGGGACATTAACTGTACGATTATTGTTATGTCAACTTAATACAAACATGATGATGCATCTCTAATTGAAATAACGCGGCGCACTATGCACTTTTCTTTTTACAGATAATGGCTTCAGGGACAGACGAAGCTCTGTGTTGCACTGGTGCTGTTCTATCAGGTAATAAAGAAGGCTACCTGCAGTTTCATATGTTAGTTTGTGAACAATTATTTGGAGATTGTCTAGTTACTTATCATTTCACATAACAGCATTAAGTGAGAAACTTTATATCATCAAAGGAGGATGCGGAGCTGCAAGGTGATTTATACACCTTATATTTTGTGCTCTACTTGCAGTTCGTTTTTTCCACACAAAATGGTTGCTTACACGAAATATGTCAAATGGTGTCACTTTTCTGTTATTCTTTCCAGTTCCGTTAAGATGGTTAACCAACTTCTTGCTGGAGTTCATATAGCCTCAGCAGCTGAAGCCATGGCATTTGCTGCTCGACTAAATTTGGGAACAAGAAGAGTTTTCGAAATCATGCAGCATTCAAGGGGTTATTCATGGTATATTTGTTTAATTATGCCCTTCCTCATTTTAATAGCAGCCACTCCTCGATTATTCTGTATTTAAATCCATATTATTTTTCATTTGAAGAAAAAAATCTTTGATTATGTTTGTTGTGTAGCACACTGATAAGCCCAAAGAAAAAAGATTGAAACATTCAGTTCTACTAGGTTTTGCTAACTCTCTGCTTGCATAGATTCCATACTTCAAATTTGTTTATAGCTCTCTCATGCAATGCTTGTACGGTCTGTAATGGATTAAGGTGGCTGTGAGATAACTGACACAGTCCATGTTAATCCTGCAGGATGTTTGGGAATCGTGTGCCACACATGCTTGATAATGATTACACACCTTATTCTGCAGTGGACATATTTGTCAAGGATCTTGTATGGATAACTGACCTTTTACTCCTTATTGGTTGTTAGCTACGAGCAATGTATTATAATGCTTGTATCTTGATTTTTTTCAGGGTATAGTATCTTTTGAAAGTTCCAATGCGAGCATACCGGTGCATGTCTCAAGTATTGCTCACCAGCTGTTTATTTCAGGTTGCCTTTCTATCCATAATCAAAGTATTCTCATTTGATTCTATGGTTCCCTTCCACATGATGATCAATTCAATGTCATAGTTTTGCATGAAAAATATCCCAAGTAACAGTTTTGCATTGTGGTCTAGAAAATAAACCATCAAATGACACATGTTTTATTGTCGATAACTCGATAAAACTCGACCCGCGGGGGGTAAGACAGCTAAGAAGACCTTCTCACGTAGGTCGAGAAATCCCCTGAACCCCTGCCCCACCCTTACACAACAGCACCATGGCCCGTGTGAAACGACTTGTGCCGGGCCTCAGACTGATGAGGGGATTTTTTTAACCCAGCCTGAAATTCGCTCAGACATGAGGGAGCTACTAGAGCTACCTAACCAACTAAGCTAGAGAACTGTTTGCAAGTATGATGTTAGTTTCCTCAAAAGTTAAAGAATGATGCTACAATTTAACTTTTGTGTTGCATTTATAACAGGATCTGCTTCTGGGTGGGGTCGATGTGACGATGCTGCTGTTGTGAAAGTGAGTAATGAGTATTATTGTTTCAAAATGCGAGAACCCTAACTTGATCACTCTTTTGGTCCTAATCAAATGTATTAAATTTTAGATTAGACTGACAAGAGGGTTGTGGTTGCAGGTCTATGAGACATTAACTGGAGTAAAAGTAGAAGGGAAGCCTCCCATGCTTAGTAAAAAAGATGTCCTCCATTCTCTTCCTGTTGAATGGCCAGAAGATCCAATGGATGATGTAGTTTCTATTGCATCTCGTAGTAGCACAAATGTTCTTGTAGTTTTGGATGATGATCCAACTGGGACGCAAACTGTTCATGACATAGAAGTTTTAACTGAATGGTAAAATAAAATTTTGTTTAGTCCATTTTATCTTCCACCAGCATAAATTGGATGTACGAGCTCTGTTTTTTGTTTGTTCATGTTCATTAAGTACATGGTTTCTTATGCCTAGTGTGGAATTATAACCTGCAGGCCTGTTGAAGCCCTTGTCGAACAGTTTCTGAAACTACCAAGTTCCTTTTTCATTTTGACAAACTCTCGTTCAATGACTGCTGTTAAGGTAAAGGATTGCAGTTTTGAGCAGTTATATTTTGTGCCCCCTTTGATTATCTGTTTAACGTTTTTCACTGTAATAGGCTATGTTGCTAGTACAAAATATATGCAGAAACCTTGAAGCTGCAGCAAAGAATGTCCCTGGTGTTACTTATACAGTGGTCTTGAGGGGTGATTCAACTCTACGTGGTCATTTCCCTGAGGTTAATATCCGAAGTCGTATCGACCATATTTTTTCTTCTCTCCTTCATTTTCCATGGTCATCTGATGTTCTACTTTCTAGGAAGCTGATGCTGCTGTCTCAGTATTAGGAGAGATGGATGCTTGGATAATCTGTCCATTCTTCCTCCAAGGTGGGCGCTATACTATTAATGACACCCACTATGTTGCAGATTCTGACAGGTAATATATGCATGAGTCTTGGTTCAAGCTATTCAAATACAAAATATCACATGGGGTGGTGGTCTAATATGTACCAGATTAATTCCGGCTGGTGAAACTGAGTTCGCCAAGGATGCCTCTTTTGGCTACAAATCTTCCAATCTCAGACAGGTATCATTCTGGTGGTTTTTGTTGTTTTACTTTATTTATTTATTTTGGGTGTGAATTGAAGAGAAATGCTAAGAAATTTGCTTTGTACTTGAACAACTAGTGGGTTGAAGAGAAGACTAGGGGACGGATTTCTAAAAACCAAGTTTCAACAATTTCCATAAATCTCCTGCGTAAGGAAGGACCAAATGCAGTCTGTCAGCATCTCTGCAGCTTGGAGAAGGTAATTCATGAAAGAGTAAAATCCATGGGGACTTCTTAAACTTGCCCCGCAGTCTCGTCTAGGTTAGGGCAGATTGGAGTCCCAGAACTATTCAAGTGAGACACTTAAGGTATCACCTTGTTCACAACTCATGTTACAGATTCATGTGGTTTGGACCTTTAGTGCCTCACTTGATTAGTCCAGGACCATAATCTGCCCTAACCTAAGTTATGGACCTAGATGAGAAATCGGACAAGTTTAGGAATCCTCCATGCATTCTTCGTGATAACATATCGGCTAATGAAATATTCTGTTTGTCCATCAAAATTTGCACCTTACGTTGAAAAAACTATTCAATTTTCAATCACATTCGATATTAATATAATCCCAATTTCCTTGTTCTGCCTTCCGATCTTGGTTCACCTTGAAATTTTTAAGAAGGAATCTGTATTTTTGTAGGGCTCTGTGTGTATCGTCAATGCTGCTAGTGAGAGAGACATGGCCGTCTTTGCTTCCGGAATGATCCAGGCATGTTATGTCGCCCCATTTTCATGATAAGAAATTTGCTCATAGTATAAGATTCCTCACAAGTAATATGATAGCGTGAGTGTTTGATTTTTGTCTGTATTCTTTGATTCTTATTATGTTATTCTGACAGGCCGAATTGAAAGGAAAGCGGTTTCTGTGCCGAACGGCTGCGAGTTTTGTGAGTGCAAGGATTGGGATCAAGCCAAAGCCACCTATCACTCCAAATGATCTTGGCATAAAAAGATCTTTAACTGGGGGCCTCATAGTTGTTGGTTCCTATGTGCCGAAAACTACAAAGCAGGTTAGATATGTAATGATTTAAGCTTCTTTGTCATTCTTTTTGTGGGGTCGTATCTTCTCATTAATATTTGCATTCATTAGGTCGATGAGTTGCGATCACAGTGCCCGCACCTTCGTGTGATAGAGGTAAACTTTTTCATGCCTTGACACCCTCCTAGATAAAATCATTACGGTTTGTTACAAATTCTGTCGTTAAATTGGTCTTTTTTGTTTCAATCATCTGCATCTGATGTTCTCTTGCCTTTATACAGGTATCTGTCGATATGATTTCAATGAGATCAACTGAGGACAGAGACCAAGAAATCAGCCGAGTCGTTGAATTAGGAAATGCATATATACAGTCCAGAAAAGACACTCTAGTTGTCACTAGCCGCCAGCTCATTACTGGAAAAAGTTAGCATCTTATTACAATTCTACAGTCAATTTTATTGTTGTTCCTTAGCATCACAATGGTCATGCAATATCAATCTTGATATAATGATATACAGCTCCTTAATGATAAAATTCCTTAAGCCACATCCCACTTGTCAAGTCAGTGAGCAAGTTGTGCAGTGCAGTGGTTCAGTTATTATAGTATGCAGTTATTATAGTATGATAAGAATCGTGATGAAGATTGAAGAGTGATTTTATCTATTATTTGTAAATAATATAAGATCCAAGGATCACAACAATGACATGATATCATGTTTTCTTAGCATTTTGTTAACAAGATACCTTAGCTTAAGTTATGAACAGTGAATCTACGGGAAGACAAACTAAAAATTTTCATGTATAAGCCGAAAATGATGATTATGTCCAAGTCAACCACACAGATTTACAGCTCAAATAGAGTATATCTAGTGTGTGCATCGTAACATTTTATCGATACTAAAGATTAACCATGTCAATGTCTCTGTATATGATTGAACTCTGCTGGAGTGTACAAATATAATTTTTTCAATATACAATGAGTACAAAAATGGCTTTTATCACCCTGAGCTGGTAAACATTAGCAGCATACTTTTTACTGGAACTGATGTCTTTCTATGTTTCACTATAATTTTATGCCAAATTAAAGAAAATGTCTGCCCCCCTTTGATGGTTGTCTTTCATTATATTGATGTCCTAACATCTAAGAAATATGTACCCATTGTGTTGCAGCTCCTGAAGAAAGCTTAGAAATTAATTGCAAAGTAAGTTCGGCGCTAGTGGAGATTGTGAGAAGGATTGATAGTCAACCTCGTTACATCATTGCCAAGGTAACAGCTCAAGGGCCGATTCCTTCCTTCAAACCATATTAACTTGTTAGTTATTATTAGCTTGTTAGCTATTATTACACAACTTCAAGAACTGGCCAGAATGATTGTTATTGAACCAATGGTCTCGTTCTGTTTTCTTCTTTTCTCACAACGTACTTTATGAAATTTTGAATATATTTCCTTCAAAGAAACAATGTATACAGGTGACGTTTTGCTAGTTGGCAAACAAAACGACTGATCCCACACGTTGTGAATGAATGGACTTCTAAACTTCTATTGTTCACAATGTTATTGAAGTAATGTATTTTTTACGAATGTCACTGAGGTAATTGTTCATAATGTCATTTACATAGGGAGGAATCACATCGTCTGATATTGCTACAAAAGCTTTGGAAGCCCGGCGTGCCAAAGTTATGGGACAGGCTTTAGCTGGTGTACCATTGTGGCAGCTTGGTCCTGAGAGTAGACTTCCCGGTGTCCCTTATATTGTTTTCCCTGGTAATAACTTGTCAGTTCATATACCACAGTAACGGATAAAAATAAAAACCTTCTGATTCAAGGTGATATCTTGTGCCCTACTAACAGGTAATGTTGGCGATAACAGTGCTCTTGCAACGGTAGTGAAAAACTGGGCTTCCCCTTCAAGAAGTTCTACAAAAGAACTTCTCCTTGTAAGACTATCCTTAATATTAGCATCTTATTAAGAGGCTATCTTCTCACTGTTTCTAAATTAAGATTCTTAGTTGATGGTTTTCTCTTTCTGAAGAATGCTGAGGTGGGTGGCTACGCAGTTGGTGCTTTCAATGTGTATAATCTTGAGGGAATTGAAGCAGTCGTTGCAGCTGCAGAGGCTGAAAAAAGTCCTGCTATTCTACAGGTTAGGAATGATTCAATATTCTGTTTGTTTTCGTGAAATCCCATCATCCAAATAGCAGTAAAAAAATAATATTAGGTTCTCGTGCTGTTTTTCCTTCAATGTGTCAAAGCAGCACCTAACACAGATTTGTTACTATGTTTCTTTCTTTCTTGTATAGAAATTATCTTGACTTTCAGTCAAAAAACAAAAACTATCTTGACTGTGGGCACTGTAGGGACAATATGTACTTTCACATTTTTGTGATGATTATTATGGTTGTCATTTAGGTTCATCCCAGTGCTCTGAAGCAAGGTGGAGTCCCTCTGGTAGCTTGCTGCATTGCTGCTGCAGAACAATCCAGTGTAAGAGAAACTTGAGAACCTATAATTTTCGAAGATATCTGCATACGCCAATTGACTCCCTAATGAACCAAATGTTTGAAAAATATTTAGTTTTCTAGGATATTTCTATGGTACAATTCAATTATTCCTCATGCTTTGTGTTATCTAGAGTTGAACATTCTGCAATTCTCTTATCGCAGGTGCCTATCGCCATTCATTATGATCATGGCACTTCCAAGTCAGACTTGCTTGAAGCTCTTGAGATGGTATGTGAAGAAGATGCATCATTGCCTCGAACATGCATAACCAATATGACTTCCATATGCTCATTAACCATAAATGTCTTTATCTCAATCTTTACGCTTCTCCTGGTCATTAAATGCTGTTGACCCTTAAATACCAGGGATTTGATTCAGTCATGGTGGATGGTTCCCATCTATCTTTAGGCGAGAATATCTTATACACAAAGAGCATAGCTTCCTTGGCTCATGCAAAAGGCATGCTTGTGGAAGCTGAATTGGGTAGACTCTCAGGCTCTGAAGATGGCTTGACAGTTGAAGAATACGAAGCAAAATTTACTGATGTTGCTCAGGTGCATTTCTTCTTCTGTAACAAGTGTTGTCTTATATTTTTATATTTTTTGTAACCACGGTACAATCTTTTATGTTATATATTTTCAGGCTGAGGGATTTATTGATGAGACAAGTATTGATGCTCTAGCAGTATGCATTGGAAATGTTCATGGCAAATATCCACCTAGTGGACCAAAGCTTAGATTTGACTTGCTAAAGGTCAGAAAAATGCAGTTACACTTTGCAGAAGTTTAGATGTGTTTTCTGAGCATGGGACATTTATTTATGAAACTGCTGTGGCTACAGTAGACAACCTCTTGCACTTGCAGCTACAACATCTCATGAAAATTCTGTACATAAAGAATAGATTGTTCTACATGCCTTTGGTCGAGTAATTCCATGCAAAGTCAGTAAAAGGAGCTTCTGGCCTACCTCATGAGCTCATAAAGGTTTGGCACATTGTTCCTGTTTTGCAGTTTCCTGAGCCAACATTCCTATTAGAAGGTTTAGCTATTGGGAAAGGTGTACAATCATCACTCACCATTACCCGCTGTTGTTTGGACCTTTGGTGAAATAGCTTGCGCAGGAGGCTCAGCGTGGTATTGGAGGCTAGGGTCCTTTGCTCTAAGACTCATTTAAGTCCTTTAAACAAAACCGTTTGCTTTCTCTGCCAAATATCTGGATAGGTCATGAATGTTAGATCTATGTTCAAGAAAAATATTGGGGTAGTGAATTTGTTGTTGTTTTTGTATAATTATAGATCAATTGACAATTGCAATTGGCTTAGGTATTGATGAACTCATATTTAGAAAGTTTTTTTATGATTATAAAAATTAATGTGCAAGCAAAATAATCATGTTTTTATTTTTGGAGCAGGAATGCATAGAGTTGGGTGTGAGGAAATTCAACGTGAACACCGAGGTTCGAAACAGTTACCTAGAATCCCTTAAAAGGCCAGAGAAGGACCTGATTCAGGTCATGGCGTCAGCTAAAGAAGCAATGAAAACTGTTGTCACAGAGAAAATACGCCTATTTGGATCTGCTGGGAAAGCATGAGCGCAGCCCCCAACTGAATACTCATTGTGCATGAGCCCCATGACTGTTCCATCGGATTGTAATACTGTTGTGGAGCCTTTTATTGCGCTTAGTGAAGTCCATGGTACTTTATCGTAGTGCCTTATCGGGGAGTGCTTGAGGGAATAGTGTCGTTGTATCAATGCACATAACATTTTATGCTCCATTGCTAATAAAAGTTGTCCATTTGCGTTTCTTCAATTTTTTGTTCTTTCTTTACGAAGCTTTTGAGGATGTCTACGTGCCCTTAGTGAATTTACATATTTTAATAGATAACTTATAAATCTCCTGAGCAACCTAATATACAATCTCAAATTGCTACTTATTTTCTCTCTTTGATTTTGTAAGAATCCAGCTATCGAAACCATACTCTACTAAGAATAAAACTGGAATTAATTCTTATACACAAATATAATATAAAGTAATAGATTGCCTTTAAAAGCCATAGCAATACCAAATAATAAATGTAGATCGCCTTGCAGATGTTACAAACTAGATAATCTAGATGCACTTTCGAAACATGCAGCTCTGTATTTATTCTCCTAAGATCTATTACAAATAAAGAGAAAGCTTCTATTTCTGAACCATCATACGTGTCCTCTATTTCTGAACCATATAAAGGTACATATCAAAAGAGGGCCGAAGAATAACCCACAACAATCGACTATGCAGCCCGGTGTTGGAAACGGAACAGCAGCTTAATTCGTAGCATTTGGTAAGAAAATCGCTTTAAAACATATATTCATTTCTTTTTGCATTTCATGTTACAGTGTAGTGTATGTACAGGTATTGATCCCTCGACTCTGGCCAGGAGGGACAGCCATCGGCACAGTCCTCTCCAGGGAGCTCGACCCTGCCTGTTGTGAACAAAAATAACATACAAGAGGCACGATGGATCATCTATTCTAACAAAGAAAGAAAAAGAGAGGTGTCGCTTCCCATTGTACCATTTGCACTCGAATCACCTGAATGCATCTGATACTTGGCAATCAGTGATGCTAGCAAGATATTTAAGCTGACCACTGGTCAGGGAGAGTCAAGAAGTACTTGGACATGGCCTTCCTGAACCTTTTCTTGTACTGATCGGGGGATATGATCGTTGGCAGAACATCTTTGGAGCCACCAAGGAATCCTGACGCCTTCACCCAAGTCTCTAGTTGTTTGTCCCACGTGTATTGACGAAGGTAGTCAATGATCCCCATCACAAGCTCTTTTTTTTCTTCATCGATGCCAACTAGAAGGGAGTAGTCCATCACATCCACGGACTGAAAAACGGGAGTGCATGATTAGGTCATGTTGAAGAATGACATGAGCTACATCAAACGCCTAGTTATTCACAACGAAGATGCTACAAAGTTACAGTTTACACAAATACGCAAAAACATTTGTAAGGTACATGCATATCTTATATTTGATAAACAGTATTGGCGTACTAGGTCATTGCAATTGTCATCGAAAACTTCTGTCAATCAGTTAAGCTAAAGGTGACTGTAATTTGGTTAACGCCATATCCAAGTGGCTTGCATGACTAATATCTTAAGCCTTAAGCCCTTGCTGTAGACATTAGTTACGAAGGCCACCAGCCAAGTCTAGCTAATGTGGCAAGGTAATTGACCTATTCATGCAATTTCGGTCAACTTAATCAATCAAAGTCAGAAAATGCATAGCAAAGGAATCAATAATTTGTCAACACAAAGATTGCCACATTAGGATTTGCCCCTTGCTCAATTGCAATTTATATTTGCAACTGCAGAGATGGAAGTAGCCAATTTATGCCACTAGTCGTGGTTTTCTCAAGATTTTTGTGGCCAAAGTTATGTCCCTCTTCTTCTCATGCTATCTCCAGTTCTTTCTGCTGATGCACTCCTCTCCGCTGAACTTTGATGGGAACTAGCCTCCATCTCTCACTGCTCTCTCAGCCCCTGACCCTAACCTTGTGCCGCCACCACTGATGGCAATCTTGCCTACGCCGGCCATTAGGGGCGGAGCTACGGCTCAAATGTTGTTTACAAGGTTAATGACGCCGGCAGCAAATGGTAGTGACACTGGCGAGTCTTCAGGCTGGCTTCGCCCCTGCCGGCGATCGGCTGGCCCCAATGGGTGTACAGCAACTGACTGCAAGCATCATGAGGCTACTGCCTAGTGCCTCCTCCACCTTTTTCCACTATGCCATGGAAGAACTGAACCGAGCTTTGCCTCTAGAGTTTATTTGCATGGTCTTGATGGTTTGGTTTTATATGGTTCTTGACCTATTCAATGTGGTGTGCCTGTTTTCTCCAAGCTTGTCAACTATAGAAGGAACGGTTGAGTGAGATTGTTCATACACCAATTGTAACATAAAAGGCAAAGGGGTTTTACATAGTTTTAAAGGTAAAAGGCCAGAACACAAGATCAGTGGTAATTGCTAGCTATTTCTATCTATGTGACTGAAACTCATAAATCACAAGAGAGTTAAGGGTACTAACAAATGGCTAGCAATTGCCACTGATCTTGTGTTTTTTAGTTCTGAACTGAGTAACTGAACTGTGGGCAGTTTGCTTAGAATGTGTATCGGAACTGACACAAGTGTCCTTGATCAAACATTGGAGCACACTGATGATGCTCTTAACACTCATTCTGAAAGCAGAAAAGGGTGCATTGCTTTTTAATCTGCTGATGATGCTTGAGTTAGAATAGTGGTCAGGTGGTAGCACAATGCAAAATAAATAGCCAATTTAAGTCTGTGGGCCTGATAGAGCTGATCAGCTGGACCAGAGTATGGGACATAACCTTCATCACTGAAATAATGATAACCATAACACCAGAATGAGTTTACTTACTGCCAGAAAAGAAGTATCATTCCAGACAGCTCGTTCTAGCCTTCGTTTTGCTTTGCTTCCGAGAAAAATGGGCTTTGTGTGAAGTGTCTCTAATAGATTAAGATCTAAGAGAACCTTGTTGTTCCCTGATGTATCAGGGTTGTAGCGGGAACGCAGGGAGCCTTTTAGGTCATATATTCTTGATACCTTCCTCTTGAAGAAAAGGTTTTCCATGACCATTACATCCATCTTAACCTCCTTTCCACCTCTCAAGTTTTTGGCAATGACCTAGTCCATAGAAGAGTTAGGGTTCACATTTCAATATCAAATTACTTCACATATACAGAAAAATGCCAACATAGCAGTACAAACCTGGTAAAGACCAAGAATTTTAGTGAGGCAAGTTGGGCTTCCAGAAGATACAGTTTCTGTTAAATATTTGAAGTATTCAGCTGCATAGTCCTCAAACGAATCTAACTCTGTCCGGGTCACTTGCTTTATGACAAACCTGTCATCTAGTGTTTTGGCAAAATAGGCATTACTCTTGCCACCTTGAGCACTCCATCTCTTACAGCGACTTAAAGAACGAATATAGTCCAGCTCATCTGGACAGCATTTTTTTCTGATTGCATCAAACTGTTTGGCAAAATAACATGTCACAGAAAATTTTGCTTTATCAACAGAATTTGAATCTTCACCCTCAAAAGAAACGGTTAAATGGATATCCTTCGAACCAATTCCATTTATAGGTTGAGGCTGGTCAGAACCATTGCTCCGCATTGATCCATCTGAGCAGGTCTTATAAGCAGACTCATGAGCCACACAATTCAATACACTAGATTCAGTATGCTGATCCAGCCGCGGTAGCAAGAAGTTCTGGTATTGTGGAACAGTCATTGCATGGGCAATCATGCTAGATAGCTCCTCATCAAAAATTGGAATGACAACATCAGAGGTACTTTGAGATATTAGCAATCGACCCTCCGAGTCTACTATACCAGAAAGTGACAGCTTGTTCGTGAATGTTGGAGATTGAGCCCTACCAGTTCTATCTATAGACTTTGGAGGCCTTTGAGAATATGATCTTCTTATGCTAGCATTTGGATCTTCAACAGGCAATAATCTGTTTCTGGAACTGACAGCAGAATCGAAGGATTTGATTCTGATCGGTGCTACAACCTTCTGGTATGCAGGATCATCCTTCAGAGAAGCAGGTGTGGCTTGAAGTGCCTCCATGCCACACTGTGATGGATCATATACAAACTGACCAGAGCCAGTCCATGCTAAGTCTATTCTCTCAGAAAGATTGGAGGCAGAAGATTCTGACTTCAGCAAAGTTTTCTGAGAATTAAGTTCCTCAGCCAGCACTCCTTCGCCCTTTACATCATTTATAGTGTTGGTTTTCAGCGCTAAATGTGATACACTTGTATTTTCTTGTTCCTTTGTGGGTGATGGTCTCCCTGAATCCGTGTCCACTTCCAATGTACTTGATTGAGCATGTTCTAGTGAATTCTCAATATTCGTATGTTTATTGCATATCACATCATTGGATTCTTCTGTGAAGCTTCCTGTAAGCTTCTCAGAACATTGTGCATCAGTTGGCACAGTACGGCAATTTTCTCTCGTGAGGGAGTGCATCATGTACAGTCTGCGATCCCATATGTGAGCATCAAGTACAAGCTCTCGCCTCAGGCGATTGAGCTCTAGAACATCTATAGTAGTTTCTAATGTCTGCAAGTCATCTGTGTTAGAAAACCCCAATAATACCTGCAAAAGTGAAGAGCACTCATGATGTCAATCGATATTGTTCACAGTAATAACTTGGAAAAAGTTCAGGATGGTATGCAGGAAACCAGGGTAACGTTTATTAATAAAACTAGTAGCACATGAACTTACATCGTACTTCTTCCACTCAACTTTAATCAATTCCTTAAGATCGGTGACATGTTTATACAACCCTGATGTCATGCTAACATTCTGGGATTGAACTATCTTTTCAATGCAGTCAAGCTTATCAATGATCTCCATATAGAGGTGTTCCTTTTTACTGGCTACCTGCAAAGCAGAAATACTTAGTTAGGACATACATCTGTCAAAATGGAGATGTTAAAGAGGAAGTTTTAGAACCAATATAAACAAGCATATGAAAAATTAATATCAACATACATCAGCAGTCTCTTTGATGACCCAGTCCTGAGTTGTTGGATAAGCAAAGTCCAGTACTGAGGATGGCAAGTTGACAGAAAGAATGTCTACAGGCGAATATCGGAAGACAGCAACCATGCTTCCAAGCCTGTTGAATGTTAACAGTTATTGGCCGTGAAACTGAAGAGATTGCAATAAGAACCAAGCACATACCCGTAAAATCGAAGGCAATCCCTCTGGAGGGAGTGTCCACAGCAGGCAATTCGATTGGCTGTAGCGTGATTTGAAAAACTAAGTTCCAGAAACTTCCCAAAAGATAATCCACGTGCCGCATCCGACATGACTACCCTTTGTGTGGCCGGAGGCATTCCATCATTTGGTTTGCACCTCAAACACCTATGCCACATCCATATCTTCTCATCATGCTCCCCAGGTAACTTGACAGATGCAAGAGTTCTGACACTGATAGTGAGACTTCCCTGTTGGTGTGTGTAGCATCGCACATGAGATTCTGCAGGTTCCTTGCAAGATTCGCAGCAAGAAGTCTGAAAACACAGGCAGAAGTATTTGTCAAGTCAGTAAAACATTTTATTGCAAACTAACGGAATATGTATATCAATGCAACTACCTGAACAAACAAATCTTCACGGAAATATCTTCCAAGTGGCTTATCAAAAGTACCATAGAACTTTATGCGAAAGAGCTGAGACTGCTTGCAAACAATTCCTCTTAAAGGGCATGAAATTGACAAGGAAACCAAAATGCTCTGTGGATTTTCAGATATTGGGAAATATTCGTTTTGATTCTCACTGTAATCATGTACTGCTGCACGGTCTTCATCAGATGTATGATGCCAACCATTGTCCAAGTCACTTTCAACCTTTACCATTCCACAAATCATTTCATCTCTGTGACCGTTATGAGAAATATAAACATCTGTTGGCATTCTGGTGAGCAAACTTCTTGATGTATGAGCATCTATGCCTACATGTTGTATTGATGCTTTTGTGGAGTTATGGTACTCATCCATGGCTCCATCAACGTATTCTTCTTGACTTGAGTTAGTTCTTGAATAAGATTTCACGCAATCCTCAGGAGTTGTGTCAGCCCTCGAATGAGATTGATTTGCAGAGGAACCATCAAGGCAAGGCATGATGCACTCATTTCCAGAAGCTCTCTCATCAATAATTCGAAATTCATTCATATTCTGCGGACAATAACTGGATGAAAGGTTCTGCTTCTCAAGCTGAAGATCTGAGGGAACTTTTGGAAGCGTTGCACCTTCATCGGCAAGATATGAGGTCTCAAGTGATAGGTGGTATGCTGCAAATACAGCAAACTGTACAGCAAGTTTGATCTTCTTTAACTCTTCGTAAGACCTGCCTCTAAGGAGGACCTAAGAAAAAAAATGCCACATTTACAAAAATATATATATATATTATAAGCAAAA
>LAPY01001260.1:111567-122979 GCA_000970635.1 Eragrostis tef
CGTTGCGGCCGCTGCGGGGAGGAACGCGGCGAGGAAGACGTGCACGGCGCGGAGCGACTGCGCCCTCGCCAGCAGCTCCTCCGGCCCGACGCGCGCCGCATTGACGAGCGCCGCGACCACCAGCGGCGCCGCGACCACGGCCACGAAGTTGTTCACCACGTGCTGGTACAGCGGCTTCAGCTGATGGCCAGCCGCCGCCGACGCTTGCTGTGTTCGATCGAGCACAGTGTGGGACTGTGGAGTGTGAGCGCTCCGCTCTGCTGTGCTCTGCTCTGCTCTCCTCTGCTAAGCGCGTGTGGTGGCTTTGGAACGGAGGGAGGGAACGAGGAGGATTTAAAGCGGGCAAGTGCGATCTAGCAAGGGAATTATCGACGCACGTCGGTGGGCCAGCCGCCTCTTTAACTCGCACAGGCTAAACGGGGGAGGATTTAAAGCGGGCAAGTGCGATCTAGCAAGGGAATTATCGACGCACGTCGGTGGGCCAGCCGCCTCTTTAACTCGCACAGGCTAGCGGGCGATGATGATCGCCGTGGTTCACCGATAAATCTGATGGAATGATGCTGCTAATTAAAGACCTTGTTTATTTGGCACGCTGGCACTGATTCGTAGCCTCAATCACTTCGGGAGCGAAACCAATATGCAGACTGTAGAATACTGCAGTTAAACAGCACTGGTACAAGAACTTCCATTAAACTATACAGGTTCTTAATTTGCTACAGTAGTAGTATGTCAGTTTTCCTTGTTCTGGCACATTGAGAAGAAGCGGTTCATTTTTGGCATCAGAGGATAATTACGATTCATGCTGCAGTCCAGAGGTACAGCATTGTGGAACTTGGGACTTGGGAGAATGCCATACCTCCTACACTACAGCTGTCCTTCAGCTTTTTTAATCGTTGTCCATACTCTGTTTTCAGGTTTTTGATGTGTAACGATTACAAAATTAAAAAAATGTAAATGAATGGAGTTAGATCTAGACATTTCTACCTCCCTGCATATAAAAGGGTGGAGTCATTTGGCACTTAAATGCCGTTTTCTTTGCCACATTATGGTATGTTTTCTCATCTTTCTCCATTTTGTATAAAACTCCTAACTGATATTAGGACTTCACTGTGATGCTTGGTCTAAACTAATTTGGATGGAGCAGAAAGGCCAAATTGGCTCTAGACAAGCTCTGATGTCATCATTGTACTATATGAAAGATGTAAGCTACTCCCTCTTGTCTGAAATGTATTCTAATTGATTGGACGTAGACAGTCTCCAATATGACATTTTAATTAACAATTATTTTGTACATGTGTTAACTCATACAACTGAGATTACATAGTTTTAAAATGTTTTTCATGAGTGATCAAACAAAGTTGTGTTCGGTGCCAGTCTATGTGAATTTTATATCTTGGTGATAAAAAAACTTGAGAAATCAGGTGAACTGTAAAATACTTGCATTTTGGATGGACAGGACAGGCGCATACAATATTGCTCCGAAGTTTCAGCATATTACGTACTAACAAAAGTGAAGGCGTCAATGATGTAAACAACCATTGCCCTTTTTGCATCATTGCCATCTGAAGACTTGCACACTAGATTCTCCATTGACAGATCGAGGCACCGTAGCAGTACTACTATTCCTCTCTACCTGTTGCTTCTTGAAAGAAAGCAAGGAGTGTCTTCCTTCTGATCCGGTTGCTGACATGGTGCAGTGGGCATGAACGGCCATAGTTTAGGATACTAATTCGGAAACAGAGACATCGTCTAGTACTGTTAGGGATAAGTGTATTTAAAGAAGCGTCTCAATTCTCTTTATGTCATTACTAACTTAAGTAGAACGAACCATGTTTGTGGTGCAGTCTACTTCTTTTGTGATATCCAATAACAGATTATAAAAAGTAAAAGTACATTAAGGAAATGATAATCCTCCATTAAATATTTGAATCATCCAGTTTGTTGAAGTAAATTAACCGTCTTTTCTATCAGGTGCACCGGTTGGCGAATAATAATAAAATATGGTAATAGGGCGAGAGGATTCGAAGTTCTTACTTTATGAAAATAATTTACACGTGCTTTTTGTAAAGCCTAAACAAATTCACATGCTTAGTATTTTGGGTGAATCAGTCGGAGCATAGTAGCTTAATAGAATCTTGATGTCATTTACCTTTTCATATATTGTTAGATTGGAGCAAATAACTACACAGTTTACACAATAAAACAGTGAACCACTACAACTGAAGCTAAGAAGCGCTAGTTCCTATGCTCTTGCCGCTCTGTTTCAAAAAAAAAATACTACTGCTTTACATAACAAGGTGAGGTACAGTAATTAAAGCGACAAAATGGACCCTCGTACAATCCTTTCGCAGCTCCAGCTCTGGCAGCGAGGAGTAGTTGTGAGATCACTACTTTAATTTGGTGCAAAATGAAATTCGAGTACAGTACCCACTTCACTCATTCAGAGTAATGATTTAGCGTTTGTTCGAAGACTCATTCTGCAGGACCCAATTTCCAGCTATAGATTTGGTGCAAAATGAATTTTGAGTACATCACCCGCATTACTCGCAAAAGAGGAGTACTGATATTAACTTCTGGCAAGGACGAGATGAGCCGATAGATCATGCCTTGCTGCCAGACATAGGGACTATCAGCACGAACGGAGAACGTAATTGGCGCCGTATTAGGCTTCAATTCGAGAGAGATCGACCGCTACGTCACATTATTGTTGCCCGTCTCAATGTTCAGATGGAAATTACCACAGGTACTATGGAGATTAACACGTCGTCTCCTTTAGTTTCCTCTTACGAGCGAGCTTCAGTAAAACACGCAAGTGAACCAGGATGCGGCGAGCGTGCAGATTGGAGATGCGGTCTGGGAAGGACGACGACGACGGCCGGTGGGCGTTGGGCCGTTGGCGCGCGCAGCGCAGTTGTAAATGATGAGGGCACTGGGGCTGGATTTGTCTGGGTTCTCAGTTTTCAGGTGTGGCTTCCGCGCCAGACGGAGAGGGAGGACGGCGGAGCCATGCTGTGCGCATGATGCGGCTCCATGCACCAACGCCCGTGCCGGCGGCACAGCTCAAGTCAGCGACGCAAGCACGGGCGCTGGCGACGCGTCGGCAAGCAATGGCATGGGCGCGCATGCAGCGGAGCCTGCTCGGCAGGTGTTTGGTCGGGACGCGACTTGGAGACCGGAGTTAAAGATGGACGGGTCAGCGGGGCGGCCAGCGGCGGGCGGGGGGGGGGGGGGGAAAATTTTTGTTGTTGAGTTTGACTCTCCCAGAGTGGTCAAGCTCGCATAGGGATTGCTCCGATGCTACTCTGCCTTTTGTCTGAAACGAGATGATGTTCTGCTTCTACTAGAATATACTACTATTGCAGGAAAAATTAACAAATTAAACATACCTGCAGCTTTTATAATCCAGCTATGATCAATGTTTTATTATTTGTCTTATTGATTAACAAACGTATAATATTGTCAGCTATGATCTCTGTTTTACAATGCAAGAGCTAACTTGCTGAAGAAAACATTGTGGATGATGACAGATGCGAGGTGTGCACGCATGAGTATGAGGACACTGACCATATCACGTGTGGTTGCTCCTTTGCGTATTCTTGGCTGCCATTGGTGTCAAGCTGCCGGTATAGCCAAGCTTGTAGAGGGCGTGGGAACTCAGCTGGCCGCCGGCAACCCCAAGCAAGCACCCAAGCAAGCATCGGAGCGAAGTAGTCTTTCGAGGAGAAGCCCCGTCGCTTATTATTGGGCCAATGATGGGTCACCAATACCATTGATTAATGGAATTAGGTGGGGAGTTTTTCTGCCCCTTTGACCGTCAAAAAAAATATTGTCAGTATTTTTCAAGATGGTTACTAGGCCAACAGTAGAGAAGAGTGAAACTGGTTGATTAATGGAATTAGGTGGGGAGTTTTTTTGCCCTTTGACCGTCAAATAAAATATCGTCAGTATTTTTCAAGATGGTTACGAGGCCAACAGTAGAGAAGAGTGAAACTGGAAAACACAGTTCACTGCAAACAGCACAGGCTGCATCAAACATCATCTAAAGACACCTCGGCCTTCTTGGTGATGGGCCAGTTGCCGCCTTGCTGTGACCAATTGGCCGTCTGGGCCGTTATCTCCCATTCGGGCCTGACGGTCCACAATGTTAGATGGCTTTGGTCCGTTCCTCAACTTCCATTTGCAGGCTGGCTCCTAGCCTCCTACCGCTCTTGCAGTCGCAGGCAGCCTTTTCTGGCCTACAAACTCGAACGGCTATCTGCGTGGGGTGTGTAGGTGTGTGTTGGTGGAGTGAGTGAGTGTGTACGCATATGAACAGATGCTACAGCTGTACCCAGTATGAGAGGCTTCAAGAAAAAAAACCAACACAGAATTAAGGGCACTCACACAGTTCACTCAACGTCCTCAAGAAACGAAAGCAACGACATGCTTGCAATCACAGAAAAATAAACAAGAACCGGCAAAAAAGGGCAGAAGCGTAGCATGGGCGCGTCACCAACTCGCCGCCATTATTCTATACCACGAAACGCATCCCACTAACTCCCCAGAATCTATTCTAGCTAATCCCCGCTCCAATTCGCGCAGTGTGTGCAACCACCGCCTCGTTTAAATAATCGCCGGCGCCCTGCCCCGGCCGGGAGCGCGAGCGCGCACCAACCGCCTAATCTGCCACACTCAGCTGGCCGCCGGCAACCCCAAGCAAGCACCCAAGCAAGCATCGGAGCGAAGTAGTCTTTCGAGGAGAAGCCCCGTCGCTTATTATTGGGCCAATGATGGGTCACCAATACCATTGATTAATGGAATTAGGTGGGGAGTTTTTCTGCCCCTTTGACCGTCAAAAAAAATATTGTCAGTATTTTTCAAGATGGTTACTAGGCCAACAGTAGAGAAGAGTGAAACTGGTTGATTAATGGAATTAGGTGGGGAGTTTTTTTGCCCTTTGACCGTCAAATAAAATATCGTCAGTATTTTTCAAGATGGTTACGAGGCCAACAGTAGAGAAGAGTGAAACTGGAAAACACAGTTCACTGCAAACAGCACAGGCTGCATCAAACATCATCTAAAGACACCTCGGCCTTCTTGGTGATGGGCCAGTTGCCGCCTTGCTGTGACCAATTGGCCGTCTGGGCCGTTATCTCCCATTCGGGCCTGACGGTCCACAATGTTAGATGGCTTTGGTCCGTTCCTCAACTTCCATTTGCAGGCTGGCTCCTAGCCTCCTACCGCTCTTGCAGTCGCAGGCAGCCTTTTCTGGCCTACAAACTCGAACGGCTATCTGCGTGGGGTGTGTAGGTGTGTGTTGGTGGAGTGAGTGAGTGTGTACGCATATGAACAGATGCTACAGCTGTATCCAATACGAGAGGCTAAAAAAACTCGAACTGCTATCGGGACATGCGAAGGAGTCTAGAACCGCGGCACCGCGAGGGACAACGTTCGCAGAACAGCAGCCGATCGCGCGGGGCGCGCGTGGGAGGTTGGTGCACCACTACAGTTCGGACTCTGGACGGGCGCGCGCAGACCGCGGCCGAGCACGTACCTGCAGCCAGGAGCCGTTGGTCCCTGATGGGGTACGGTGGTTGTTGGCATGGCAGTGGCACCGATGAAATGAAAGGCCCCGAGCCTGGAGCCTGGAGAAAAGGACAGTGTCCAATCGCCGTTTCTTGAGCTTCCTTTCACAGTTTCACTCGACTTGCGTTGAGGCGATGAGCTGATGAGGCGGCAGCATAAATTCCACCCGTGCCGGCCAGTTCCTCAAGTCGGGGGCAAGGGATCTATAAACCGAGCGTCTTGTCATGTTTTGTCTATCCTGCCACGGCCCGTGCTACAAAACGAGGTCGGGGAGCTGGTTGCTATGTTCCAAGATAAGAAGAACAAGCTCGCGAGTGCCCGGCCTTTGTGCGGGTCTTGACTCTCTTGAATCTCTTGAGCAGTGTGCATTGTGTAAGAGGTCTGTTTACCGAAGGTTCTATTTGGAAGTTGGTTCTATATCTCTTACAGCCGCAGGCAGCCTTGATGCGTACGCGATAGCGTAGAATGCTGCAGTGTCCTCCTACATACAAACTCTCTACCTCGATGGCTCGATCTGTTATGGACGTGGCGCCAAGGAGGGCCGAACCGCGCCGTTTGTGCGCTGCCCGGCATCGGGTGCGACAACGATCCACGGACGTGCGTGAGGTTGGTGCACCACTGCGCTTAGTTCCGACTCTTTGAAGACGGACGTGGATGTTCCGCGGAAACTGCTGCTGGCGGCGGGATCGGTTGGGCGTTGGGGGTGAGTAGCTACCGACGAACACGTTTCGGCGAGACGAGAATCGACGGGTCCGTTGGTTGGCATGGCACGGATGAACGAAAGGAGGGCACGCGAAGCCTCCTGGCCGCAGCTGAGAAAACGGACCGATCGAGCCCAGTGTCGTTTTGGTTTCCTCCGTCGTACGTGTCAGTTGAGCAGACGACCGGGGCGGGTGGTCGGGAAGCGGGCGTTGAGAGGCGCTGAACTGATCGATGAAACGGCAGCTTAAATTCCAGGCGCCGTGCCGTTCAGTTCCACTCTGTCGACCAATTGAGCGCTTACGCGCGTTGCAGTACCGATCGACGGCACCTGGACGAGCGACTTGCGGCTGTGTTGGCGTATCTGTAGTACGAAAGAACAACATGCAGAGGCTGCTATCTTAGTGGGGGCACACGTCCTAACTGCCAGCTACCAACGTCTGCTATTTTCAGCACTAAACCTAATCGGACCCAGTGCTTTAGCACAACTTGTGCTGCTGCTTCGTCCGTGCTCCATCGCGGTCAAGGATCTGGTTGTTATTAAGTACTCCGGTCGAGGGAGCGCGCGAGCTCGTTCAGTGCCCGGCCGCCTGCGTGGCAGTGTCCATTGCCCACACTGTAACATCGACGTCCGCGTCGACGAAGATGCTTCAGGATTAGTAGCTCCTTGCATGGTGTAGACGTCTGCCGAGCATTGATCGCTGCGAAAGTGACTTCGCGCCGAGATGAGGCGAGAGAGCCTACAAGTCAGAGCTAGTAGTGTCGTAAAACCAGTGGTGCTTCTCGCGTCTGTCTACGTATGAAGACACGAAATTATTGCACCGGGCAGGTTGATTAATTATTTCACGATCGAGCGAGGTCAAAATTCTAGGGCCGACCCATTCCACACCGAATGACATGTCACTGAAGAGAGAACGACGGTAGTTAATTTGGCCGGCAACATGGATCGTGTCAACTTATGCCCAATCAGACAACTATTAACTACAATCAGAATCAGTGTACAAGAGAACCCTCTTTTGGAGACCTAGCTCACTTTACATGTAACGGACAAAACTGTGAGCGTATAATGTTTCAGTCTTTTTGCATGTTACACAAGATCCTTATGTCTATTGATCTACTTATTTTGTTTCTCCCACTTATCCTAGTACATTGTACTAGCTACTACTCGTTTGCAGTAATTAGATTTTTGATTCTGAAATGGTCATTTGACTCTTGGTACAGTAATCAATATAGGTCAGACACAATGAAGCAACTATAGACTTCAACAATGGCAAAGCAGTCACTTTGCATCATTTTAGTTCTGGTTGAAATTGCAATCATTCGAACAAAGGGAGTATTATTGGTTAACTGTCAACTTATATCCAACAAGTTATCCAATTGTTTATATGTGTGTGTGTGTGTGTGTTGCGATTGATTTGACATCCGATTGTTTCAAGCCATTGGCATGCACAAGTACAGTACGTATAATATTGAAACGTTCTGATAGCTATACTTCTATTCGCTTCGGTTGGACAGAATAATCCATGAGACTGACACAACAAATCCGCCAAACTTGAGATCAGCAACCATGAAGCAGGATCAATATTTCTGTTGGAATATATAAGTGAATTATCCATCTTTTACCATTGGCTTAGCCTTCGATGAATTGGTTGGTGCATGCAACTCAATATAGTATCAGGATCAAAGGACTCGAGCTCGAATCCTGGATGATACTGTCCACTCCAATATTCCACGTATGCAACATAGCCAACACATGAGGAGGGCGTGTTGGAGTATAAGTGGAACGACTACGTTTCCTCATCAGCTTCTATCAACACGTTAGATTGCATGGGCTAGCAAATTTACAAAACACATACTCCAGTAGGATAAAGAACGCAAGTGAAGTAGTAGGTTTAAAAGTGTAATTCTTTTATTTCCTATGCAATCAGCTAAAAACATGTTCCAAAAAGGAAAAAGAAACACAAAGAGGGAGTAATTTGTTAGCCTGGCACCTTCTCTCAGGTTTGCAGTACTTGTACTGCTCGACAACTGAGAGCAACAGAACTGTTAGGTCTCTTTAGAATGTAGGATTTGTAAAACGTGGGAATAGGAAAAACACAAGAATATGATAGGAATGTATAAAAACAGAGACATGGAAAACACATAAAATTTGATGGGCATAAGAAAAACCATATATATAAAAGGTTAGTTGTTAAACAATGTGTCGGTGATCATAAATGCTCTGGCAACCAGCGCCTGTGGACTAGTAGTGCTTAAGCTTTTGATTGCCAGGAACTAAGCTTTGTTTTACCTCATCCTACGCACAGGAATGGAAAAAAGAGCTCCAACCCAATATTTTCTTTCCTCCATTCTCCCTGTGAAATCAGCACAAATAGGGAAACTTTTCTTCACTTTTCCTTTGCTCCATTCCTCCATTCTAAAGTCATGAGTAGTACCCTTTCCTATAGGATTTGGAATCCTCTATTTTTTCTCCAAAAATCCTTCAATCCAAAGGGGTCCTTATTAATGGGGATACGACCTTTGGTACACCACACAAGTAGTTATTAATGGGTCAGACATAATAAAGCAACTTGGCACGAGGCCGTGTAATCAAGTAGTACAGAGCTGTCAGTTTATATCAATCCTCAATTCGTTTTCAAACAGCAAAAGCTTCAAACAAATCCGAACGGCAGGAACACCATTTGTCATAAGCGATTTCAAGACTTGTTGAGACGGAGACATCACTTAACCTAGCTGAAAACCACCGTACAGTTGTGAACCAAAATGACCGCAGTTAATTATGACGAAAAGTATAGTACTTCTCTTGTCAACCCTTTGGCATATAGTATATACACAAGTATATATAACAAGAGAAAATATTCAGTGCAAACCACTCATTCAGTGGAATCGTAAAAATCCTCTTGAAAAACCTATTTAAAAGTTTTGAAAAATTATAAAACTTGGCATATGTGTAAAGGACATGGCGAGAAACATACATACAAAATTTGAGATCAAACCTCGTTTTCTAGTTACCAAGTTTTACAAAAATAACAAATCACAATAAAACATGACAACCCTTTTCCTCCTCTTTCTTCTTAAATTTTTTATTTTTGTACTTTTAATAGAAGTTGAATTTGGATCTTAAATTTTGTGTGCTTGTTTCTCACCATGTCCTCTACACGTATACCAAATTTTATAATTTTTTTTGAACTTCAAAGTAGATTTTAGAAGAGGGTTTTTACGATTCTACCGAATGAGTGGCTTGCACTCAATATTTTGCCATATAATAACATCAACTAGTTACCATCGTCAGGCAACTTAGATCGAATTAACTTACGCACAATCAGAGAAATATGTAACTCTTGAGTACAGTCAGAGTATGAGAACTATGTAACTAGCTACGGGTCATAAATTAATTTGTTACCTTAATGTTGCCCTTCAACCCTCTTTGGTTTAATCAAATGAACTAATTAGAAAGTCGGAGTCTACTTTTTGGAGACCTAGCTCACTTTACATGTAATGGGCTAAACTTTGTGCGCGTAATGTTTTGGCCTTTTTGCATCTCACACATGATCCTTATGTGTACTGAGCTACTTATTTTGTTTCTCCCACTTATCCTAGTTCATTGTAGTAATTAATTTTTTTTATTCTGAAATGGTTATCTGACTCTTGGTACAGTAATCAATAGGTCAGACACAATGAAGCAACTATAGACTTCAATAATGGCAAAGCTAACTTTCCATCAATCATTAAAGTTCTTGTTGAAACAGCAAACATTCGAACAAAGGGAGTACTATTAGTTAATGGTTAACTTGTAGTTGACATCCGATTGTTTCAAGACATTGGCATGCACAAGTACAGTACGTATAATAGTGAAACGTTTTGTTAGTTATACTTCTATTTCTCTTTGGTTGGACAGAACAATCCGCGAGACAGATACAACAAATCCACTAAACTAGATCAGCAACCGCGAGCAGGGTCAGTATTTCAATGGTTACTCTATCAAGACACAACTGAAACGGAGCAGTAGGTTTAAAAATTTCGTTAACTTCCTTTTCTTAGGATGTAAATCTTTTACTTTTGTGTGTGCAATCAGCTAAAAACATGTTCCAAAAGGAAAAAAAAAACACTAAGAGGGAGTAATTTGTTAGCCCGGCACCTTCTCTCAGGTTTGCAGTACTTGGACAGTCGACAACTGAGTAACCAAATTGTTGATAATGGGGATATGAGTCCCTTGGTACACCTCACTAGTAGTAGCTATTAATGGGTCAGACATAATAAAGCAACTAGTCACGAGGCTGCGTCATCAAGTACAGATCTGTCAGTTTATATCAATCGTCAATTGGTTTTCAAACAGCAAAAGCTTCAAGCAAAGAGTTGTTGAGACGGAGACATCATAGCTGAAAACCACCGTACAGTTGTGAAGGGAAATGACCGCAGTAAATTCTGCGGAGGAAAGTATAGTACTCTTTTCAACCCTTTGGCATATACTGGTACATACATACACAAGTATTTATAACAACAACTAGCTAGTTAATTACCATCGTCCAGATTTCACCTTGCTTACCTGAATGATTATTTTACGGTAGGATACGGTAGCTAAACCATGCATTTTGACAGCGCCCGAAGAAGCGAGACTTCGCTCGCTTGCTAGTGCTTGAGCACGTCGGGGATCTCCACCGGGTACCTGTGGATGGACGTCGCCCACGGCCCTTCCGCGTTTGGCGCCGGCTGGACGCATTCCCACGCGGCGCTGTTGCACTTGAACCCCGACCCGAACCCAATCATCCAGACGCGGTCGCCCTTTCGCATGCGTCCCTTGGCCTCGATGTAGGCCAGCTCGTACCAGAGCGAGCTGCTGGACGTGTTCCCGAACCGGTGCAGCGCCATCCTGGACGCCTCCACCTGCTCGTCCGACAGGCCGAGGCTGTGCTGCAGCTCGTCGATGACGGCCCGCCCGCCCGCGTGGATGCAGAAGTGCTCGAACGCGGTGCGGAAGTCGGGGAGGTACGGCTTCACGCGGCGGTTCAGCACGCGCCGCGCGATGAAGGACAGCGCGAACAGCAGCTGCTCCGAGGCGGGAAGCACGAGCGGCCCGATGGCCGTGATGTTGGCCTTGAGCGCGTCCCCCGCGATGGCCATGAGGTCCTTGTTCAGGTTGATGCCCCC
>LAPY01001262.1:0-10086 GCA_000970635.1 Eragrostis tef
GATTGATTTTCTTGATTTTATATGTTATTATTGACATCATTTTCTTTGTTGCAGATTTGGAATTCTGATGAGCACGAAGACTTGCAAGTTCTTGTGACCATATCGCGCCCACCTGTCAAAATGTGAGCATATTTGACTTGAATGTTGTGTCAATTGTTCATTCAGCATCATAACCTGGATTGGTGCGCGCGCTGTGCAGCAAGTGCATAGAATCACTTGTGTCCATATTCTGAAAAAAAAACTTTTGTCAAGTATGATACATGGGTTCTTCTATGAACTTTTGTACAATGTTCTTGATGTTTCGAATTTTTATTCAAGCTTATACTACACAATTAATTAGGAGTTACTGTCAAAATCTTTTAGTCACGCCGAACAGCAAGTCGGTGACAATACTTGATAGCATGTGAAAGTACAATCTATCATTGTGTTTTGAGAATACGTCTTGTTCCTAGCCTACAGTAATATTCCTAGTAGCAACCATCAAGATTGAGGGCATTTTTATTCGTTTATTAAACTGAAATTCATACTTGCTTAGATAGATGGCAAAGAAATAAGGATGCACGATGAGTACAAGAAATCTAGGACATAGGTCTTTGTACAGCAGGAAAAATAAAAGCCCGTGACAACTTCTTTTTGGAAACTTAAAAAATGCATGCAACTCTAAAATTTTAATCTCCTCAAAATGATCATTGAACATTAACACAAGATGTCTAGATTTTCTCTCTATGATGCTGGATTCAGACATTTGCATCTTAAGCCAGATCAAATACTGTCTATATGATTTTTTTGGGCTAGGATAATTCTCCACCAATGTTGCCGAGACGAGATTTGACATTATTAGTTACATGTATCATGATCCTTTATCGGTGTCATCATTGTTACCAGTAGCAGCTCTCGAGTCTGAAGTTATCCCTCGTGATGTTAGTTCACCCCCTCGATCTTGTCTTCTCTGCTAGTAAGTAGTGATAATACGAGTGATAATTGGTGTTTCTAATATTCAATGATATTTTCTTGTTGCAGATTTGTATATGATGATTGGAGTATGCCTCATACGGCTGCAAAGCTAAAGTTCCCTTACTACTGGGATGAGGACTGCTTACCAGCGCCTAAAGATGAACTTTAGATCCACAAGTGGTTAATGCAAATCTTTCAGCTTCTTTCATGATCCTGCTAGATTAAAGTCCACATCCATCAGTTGTAAAATATTATTGTATGCTCAGTTCTGCACTGTTCGTGCATCAATTGGACTTCAAAGGCATTGTATAGATATACTGCCACCGTGATGTTTGATAGTATCTTGCTTCAGCGTGACCTCGAGAAGCACACTCCACTTTTTCAGTCAGTGTTGTTTTAAGTTCAAAGGCCTTAACCAGCTGTATTGATATGTAGATATGGTTCGAAGCATCATATTTGATTGAAATTGTTGATGCTTCCATGATTCATACTTGCTTCTACATGAATTTTTTCCCTTCAGGTCGAAGTGTGGCTTCAGACATTTGGTCCTGGCAAAAGGACGCCGATCCACAGGCATTCCTGTGAGGAGGTTTTTGTTGTCCTCAAAGGGAAAGGAACACTCTTGCTGGGGTCGACCTCTCTGAAGTACCCAGGAGAGCCCCAGGAGATCCCTATCTTTCAGAACAGCACATTTTCAGTACCTGTAAATGATCCGCACCAGGTAAAAGAGAATGCTTGTCATCATTATCACCTTTTCACTTTGACTGATGCCTCGTTCCTTATTTGCATGACCCTGATGATGATATGTTTTATTACGCTAGCTGGATTTCAAGACCATGTTGAATTAGTTTATGTGCCTAGACGATTGATTTTCTTGATTTTATATGTTATTATTGACATCATTTTCTTTGTTGCAGATTTGGAATTCTGATGAGCACGAAGACTTGCAAGTTCTTGTGACCATATCGCGCCCACCTGTCAAAATGTGAGCATATTTGACTTGAATGTTGTGTCAATTGTTCATTCAGCATCATAACCTGGATTGGTGCGCGCGCTGTGCAGCAAGTGCATAGAATCACTTGTGTCAATATTCTGAAAAAAAAACTTTTGTCAAGTATGATACATGGGTTCTTCTATGAACTTTTGTACAATGTTCTTGATGTTTCGAATTTTTATTCAAGCTTATACTACACAATTAATTAGGAGTTACTGTCAAAATCTTTTAGTCACGCCGAACAGCAAGTCGGTGACAATACTTGATAGCATGTGAAAGTACAATCTATCATTGTGTTTTGAGAATACGTCTTGTTCCTAGCCTACAGTAATATTCCTAGTAGCAACCATCAAGATTGAGGGCATTTTTATTCGTTTATTAAATTGAAATTCATACTTGCTTAGATAGATGGCAAAGAAATAAGGATGCACGATGAGTACAAGAAATCTAGGACATAGGTCTTTCTTGGACAGCAGGAAAAATAAAAGCCCGTGACAACTTCTTTTTGGAAACTTAAAAAATGCCTGCAACTCTAAAATTTTAATCTCCTCAAAATGATCATTGAACATTAACACAAGATGTCTATCTATTATGCTGGATTCAGACATTTGCATCTTAAGCCAGATCAAATACTGTCTATATGATTTTTTTGGGCTAGGATAATTCTCCACCAATGTTGCCGAGACGAGATTTGACATTATTAGTTACATGTATCATGATCCTTTATCGGTGTCATCATTGTTACCAGTAGCAGCTCTCGAGTCTGAAGTTATCCCTCGTGATGTTAGTTCACCCCCTCGATCTTGTCTTCTCTGCTAGTAAGTAGTGATAATACGAGTGATAACTGGTGTTTCTAATATTCAATGATATTTTCTTGTTGCAGATTTGTATATGATGATTGGAGTATGCCTCATACGGCTGCAAAGCTAAAGTTCCCTTACTACTGGGATGAGGACTGCTTACCAGCGCCTAAAGATGAACTTTAGATCCACAAGTGGTTAATGCAAATCTTTCAGCTTCTTTCGTGATCCTGCTAGATTAAGGTCCACATCCATCAGTTGTAAAATATTATTGTATGCTCAGTTCTGCACTGTTCGTGCATCCTCACATTTTTGTCACAATTCACAAACTTTAAGAGCTTCTGGAAGAAGGGACAATGTGTCATGTTTTCAGGTTTTATACTATGTTCTGATCTTCCTCATGTAATTGTTCATCTAGCCAATTTAATGATTATATTCATCAGAACTTTTCTGCCCTTCAGTCCAAACTCCCATACCTGTGTTGATACAGTTGATTGCCTGGAGTATACTCATCAGAACAAAATAGTAGTTTGAAGCAAACAGGAAAGTCATGCGAACTTTATCATCAATTAGTTTGGGAATCTATGTAACCTTTCATATGGACGAGATGAACCTTTCGTATTTAAAATAGCACTAGCTAATGTAGTCTGGAATTCCTGGATTCCCATGGAGCATTCTCCTCAACAACACTATTTTAGGAATCATACAGGAGAGATCACGGGTAACCAGTGATATTGTGTGGGTACATCACTTACTAATGGTGTTATGCCGCCGCTAATATTAGTGGCATGTGAATTAGCCCGGCAGCAAGAGAGGACTTGTGTAGTCGTAGAAGCAATGCCACGATCTAGGTTCAAAATAAGGAAATCACAAGGGGTTGGAAAAACAAAAGCCGACAGCACCAGAGGAAATGGAGAGTGGACCTCTACCCCGAGCCGCTGCGGTCGCCCGTGGACCCCACTTCGCCGGCCCTGAACGCGCCCTCCTCCTCGCCGCCGTGCTATCTGCAGCCGCGGCCTTCCTCCCAGTAGCCGAATCATCCTGTCCCCGAGGTATGTGAATGTGATCTCCCCTCCCCACACCTCCTCTCAAAAGTCTGAACTTCCAAACTTGAATGCTTCGCTGCGCCGCCCAAGATCACACTTATGCTAGTTGTAGAACGGATGCGAGTAGATCTGAGAGATTCTAGGAGGCTATTCATAAGAAACACTATCTTAGCTGTAGAAGTGGTTCTCTTTGTTTCGTTACTGTTCTCTTAAATCTGACACTACCCATTTTGATGTGCCCAGACAATTCATTGGTGAAAGATATAAGCCAAATGCACCAGAGCAACTATGGGTGGGAAGGATTCTCGCATATAACCGTCGCCGGAGCGCTCGCTCACGGGATGAAGGAGGTGAGGATTGATCTGTTCCTCACGAAAGACCAATAATAATAAAAAAAAAATCTGACCAGTTTTACATATGTCTATTTTACTTATTATATTTGCGAGCTAGACTTCATAGATATTGTATAGATATACTGCCACCGTGATGCGGATTCTTGCTTCACCGTGACCTCAAGAAACAGGCTCCAGTTTTTTAGTGAGTGTTGTTCAGAGGCCTTAACCATCTGTACTGATGTATAGATATGATTTGATGCATCATGTTTGATTGAAATTGTAGATCCTTCCATGATTCATACTTGCTTCTATATGATATGTTTTCCTTCAGGTCGAAGTGTGGCTCCAGACATTTGGCCCTGGCCAAAAGACGCCAATCCACAGGCATTCCTGTGAGGAGGTTTTTGTTGTCCTCAAAGGGAAAGGAACACTCTTGCTGGGATCAAGCTCTCTGAAGTACCCAGGAGAGCCTCAGGAGATTCCTATCTTTCAGAATAGCACATTTTCAGTACGAGGAAATGATCCACACCAGGTAAAAGAGAATGTTTTTCATCATATGGCGTTCCTTATTTGCATAACCCTGATGACAATCTGTTTTATTACGTTAGGCGTCAGCTGGATTTCGAGACTATGTTGAATTATTTTGGTGCCTGGCGGATTAATTTCATATGTTAGTATTTACATCATCATTCTCTTTGTTGCAGGTTTGGAATTCTGATGAGAACGAAGATTTGCAAGTTCTTGTGACCATATCGCGCCCACCTGTCAAGATGTGAGCATATTTGACTTGAATGTTATGTTACTTGTTCATTCAACAGTATAATCAGGAATGATGTGTGCACTGTGCAGTGACTGTCTAAATAGCTTGTGTCAACTGTCAAAATATGATATATGTGTTCTGTAAACTTTTGTACAGTGTTCTTGTTGTTTGCATTTTTGTTCAAGCTTATACCAGATAGTTAATTGGGAGTTCATACCTAACAGCAACTCTTTGACAATACTTGATTGACAGAGTGTTTTGAAGTACAACTTACCATTGTTTTGAGAAGATATCCTGTTCCTAGCCTACAATAATATTCCCTAGTAGCAACCGTCAAGATTCAAAGGCCTTTTTATTCATTTAAACTGTAGTTCATACTTGCTAGATAGATTGGCAAGGAAATGAGGACAAACTGTGAGGACAAGAAATCTAGAACATAGTTCTACCTTGGACAAAAAGAAAAACAAAAATCATTGAGAAATTAATTTTGAAAACTTCAAAAAATGAGTGCAAACCTAAACGGTTAATCTTCTCAAAATGGTCATTGAACATTATCACAAGATTGCTAGATATGCTCTCCACATGATGCCATATTCAGTCGTTTGCATCTTAAGCTAGATAAAATACTATCTGTATAATTTATCAGTTTAGCATCTTAAATAATTCTCTTCCAAAGTTGCCAAGGATAGGATATGGTATTATTATTTACATGTTTTATGATCCTTTATCGATGTCACAATTGTTATCTGTACCACCTCTGGAGCTCTGAAGGTATCCCTCGTGAAATTAGTTAACAGTTATTTATACATCATTGCGATGGCAAACCTTTCTTTTTTCATTCCCTTCTCTGCTAGCGAGTAATGCAAATATGAGTGGTAAATGGTGTTTCTAATATTCAATGGTATTACTTGTTGCAGATTTTTATATAATGATTGGAGTATGCCTCATACGGCTGCGAAGCTGAAGTTCCCCTCCTACTGGGATGAGGACTGTTTACCAGCGCCTAAAGATGAACTCTAGATCCAGGTGGTTGATGCAACTTTTTCACATTGTTCCATGATACTGATAGATTAAGATCCATATCAACCAGTCATGAAACGTTATGGTGTGCTTAGCTCTGCACTTTTTTATTTATCCTTAGGAAATTACAATATTTGTCATGATTCATGAACTTATGAAGAGACAATGTACCCGTTTGCAGGTTTTACGTTTCACTGTGTTCCATTGGACTTTTTCTACCCTTCATTATAAACTCCCATACAGTTTACTTCCTGAAGTGTACTCGTCAGGATAAAAGGGGAGAAAGCAAACTGAAGAGTCACGTGAAATTTGTGAGTCATTCTTTCGTTTTTCCTTTGGGAAAAATGTGTCTTGCTGCTTGAACATTTATGGAGCCTTTCATATTTATCAGATGAACCTTTCATTTTAAAGTGGTAGACCTTGACAAACTTTTTTAGGTGATGGAAAAATTGTTCCAGCATTTTGCATCATGATGCATACAACCCATATTTACAATTATTACCACCTCATATCATTGATATGTTTGCTCAATGGAGTAAAGTGATAAGGAAAATTATGTGGTGCCTATTCCACCCATTCATTGCGAATGCATCCATAGCCACAACCTCTAGGACATGGCAAGCTTTCCACCTCCTTTTGTAGCAATCTCCAAAATCGGATATGTACATATGAAAATTGCCTGCATATTGCCAAATGGAGCCTGGAATTCCTGAATTCCCATGAAGCATTCCCTTCAAAAAGAAAAAAAAAAAGATTCTCATGAAGCATAACGTTCAGTGAGGATGGATTGTGGAACACTATTTTAAGAATCATCAGAACCAGTTAGTTGACAGTGGGATCACCATGAATGTTGAACCTTTTCAAAATTCAGTTTCTTACCAGGGCCACCTCACTTCTCCAGCAAACCTGGATAATTATTAAGGAATGAAATGGAAATTATACACTCAAATTCAATAATATCAGGAGGGTAAGCACTGGTGTTTCGTAATTCGAAGCATAAAGGGTAGATATGTTGATGATGATCTCATTTTGTAAAGATCACCATTCAGTGTTGGCCATTCCACCCAAATCCAAATGTAACAAGCAAAAAAGCTTGAGTGCGAACTACTGTCTTAACTGTGTCGTGTCCTGTTTGTTGCTTCTACCTATTTGTGTGTTGTTAACCAGTCTGTAATCTTGGCTTGCTAAGGCCTCCTTTTGTACTTTTCCTTATTATTATCAATGTATGGCAGCGCTCCTGACTCTTTTCGAAAAAAAAAAGCTTGAGTGCTTCACAGAAGAAAAAACAATCCTAAGGTTTAAAGCTCCAAGGATACAAATCCATATTGCATTGACAAACGGAATGCGCTGAACCAGGAACACTGAACATAACCTACAAATAGAGTTGTTCTGACTACTTGTAATAGAAATATGGCAATACAGTGAGAATACATCGTTGTGAAATAAGAAAGGAATCGATCAAAGAACTGAAAATGTAAACGAAACTAGAGTAATAACGTGCACATCAGTCATCAAGGCAGCTATAGTGCCAGTTGAAACAAACACATAATCATCTGATAAACTTGTGACAGAGATTTGGAAGAAGCAACGGCGAAGAATGAAAAGAAGTGGCAGAGTAACGGCTCTAATTATTCAATACAGTGATAGAAACTTTGCAGGGTACACAGAATCATCTCATCGCAATTTTCAGAAATCTATAGGGATAGCATTTAGTTTGATAAATAGTTTTAACCAAAGGCTCATTTATGATCATCACTCGCACTAAAAACATCAAACCTTCTAATAAAATAAGACTACTCTGAGCAGCTACCGCGAGGGCAGCCAAGCTCCGAGTCTGACACACAAGAGCCCTTACTCTGCAGTCGCCACAACACGCCGATGATTCCGTAACGAGCTCTTGGCGCCATGTACGTCGAACACCAAGCTCGACGCTGCCTCGAGGCAGCCCTCATCCACACTACCGGCGCCGCCGCCGCCGAACGCCCCTCCATCCTTCTCCTCTGCTTCTTCACTACTCTTCCTCACTGACATTCCATCCTTTCTCTTCTCCTTTCCTTCTTCCCTTGTATACATATATATTCACCCAACGCAGCTTCAGCAGGGGCAGGACCACAGCTCGCATTCTCTCTGGCTGTGGCACAGCGACGACGTGTCTTCCACCTTCGACGAGCGCGTGACAACACACAGAGGCCGCATGGCGACTGCGTCGACCACTCCGCGTCTGCACAAGATGTGGTTTGCAGGTGGACAAAAAGATACAAAAAATTTTCCTGCACAGCGTGGTCCGGTCTCTCTCCTCTAAAAGAGCCTTTGAACTGAAACTTATGCTGCAGATCTCTTCACTGATGAGAGGGTGACGTCCCTGTCCCAGAAGGTCTCGACGCTGCGGGATAAGGTCTTCGAGCTGGAGCGCCAGAATGCCCTTCTGTCCTATGAGAAGGGTATATTGGAGAAGGAGCTGGAGGAGACGGCAAAGAGGGCTCAGGAGTTCTCGAGCCAGAAGGAAGAGGTGGAGAGGAGCTTGCAAGAGTACAAGAACGCTGCAGAGGTGTCTCAGGCACAATTGGAGGAGCAGATTAAGGCAAAGGCGGATGAACTGAAGGTGCTGGGGACCCAGAAGGAAGAGGTGGATGCGCGGGCAGCGTCTTTGGAGTCCGACATCGAGGCGAGGAAGAGGGAGTGTGAGCTGCTGAAGTGGGGAAACGATGAGCTTCGATCGAAGGTTCTGATGGTGGAGGAGAAATATAGGGGGAAAACGATGAGCTTCAGTCGAAGGTTCTGATGGTGGAGGAGAAATATAGTGTGTCTGAAGAGGAGGTTAAGAGGCTCAAGATGGAGCTGGATGCATTAACAGAGGCAAAGGAGGCAGCTGCGAAGGCATTTGATGTTGAGAAGGAAGAAATCATAAAGGAGTTGGAGGATCTTAAGAAGAAGCTAGAGGAAATCCAAGCCAACAAGGATTTGGTGGAGAGTGAAAATGATAAGCTTCGGTTAGAGGTTTTAAGTGCAGAGCAGAAATGTAGCATGTCTGAAGATGATGTTAAGAGGCTCAAGATGGAATTGAGTGCACTAGAGGAGGCAAAGGAGGCAACTGTAAGAGCATTTGATGTTGAGAAGGCAGAAATCATGAAGGAATCTGATGATCTCAAGAGGAAATTGGAGGAAATCCAGGCCAAGAAAGATTTGCTCGAGGGTGAAAATGATAAGCTTCGCTCCGAGGTTTTAATGGCAGAGCAGAAAAATGGTCTGCATGAAGAAGAGATTAAGAGGATCAAGATGGAATTGGATACATTGGTGGAGATGAAGGAGGCAGCTGCAATAACATTTGATGCTGAGAAGACAAGAATCATGAAAGAATTGGAGGATCATAAGAGGAGGGTGGAGGAACTACAGACTAATGTTGATTTGACGAAGGGTGAAAATGATAAGCTACAATTAGAGCTTTCGACCATACAGCAGAAATATAGTTTATCTGAAGCTGAGGCTAGGAGGCTCCAGATAGAATTGAGTGCATTGGCGAAGGCGAAGGAAGCTATTGTGAAGGCATTTGACGCTGAAAAGGCAGAAATGACAAAGGAATTAGAGAATCTTAATAAAATATTAGAGGAAACCCAGACCCACAAGGATTTACTAAAGGGTGAAAATCAGAAGCTCCAGTCGGACGTTCTGACGATAGAGCGGAATTATATCCAGTCAGAAGCAGAGGTTAAGAGGCTCCAAATGGAATTTAGTGTGTTGGCAGATGTGAAGGAGGCAAATGCAAAGGGATTCGATGCTGAGAAGGCCAAGATTATGAAGGAATTGGAGAACCTTCGGAGCAAGGTGGGGGAAATTCAGGCCAGCAAAGAAGCGGCTGAGGAAATTGGGCGTGACAAGGATGCTCAGGCTGAGAAGCTTAGAGCTGATTTGGAGGATCTTCATATTTCCATGTCGCAACTAAAAGCATCCTATGATGAACTTGAGGCGAAGCATTCACACCTAAATCATGAGAAGGATTCAGTCCAGAAAGAACTAGATGCTGAGAAGGCTGAAGCAATGAAACTGAAGTCCAAAATTGAGGTGCTTGAGAGCTACAACAATGAAAAGGATGGTGAGATTGAGAAATTAAATATATCATTGGAGGAAAAGAATGGGAAGATAGATGTCCTCAATAAGGACCGTAATAACTTCGTATAGC
>LAPY01001262.1:89984-108936 GCA_000970635.1 Eragrostis tef
GGACGAGTTGCTGGGCCAGGAGTCGAGCTGCGTGGCTGTAGCGCGCGCCGTGTCCACCATGGCCGTCGCCCCGGGGTGAGGACCACGAATCGAGTTGTCTTCTTCGAGTCCGGCCACCCGAGCCATTCGCCGCGTCGCCGTCGATTCCGCCCCCCTCGGTGAGCCTCCGTTCGATTCACCGCATCTGGAGAGGCATCTCGTCGTCGCGCATCCCTTTTACCTCACCATTGTACTCCTTTCGCAGCCGAATCGCCGGAAATCAAGTTTTCCCCTTCGCCGTCGCCGAGCCGCCGTGAGAGCTCCTCCGTCAAGCAACGCCTCCACGGCCTCCTCGTCGTCAACAGTGTCCTCTCCGAGCTTCCCATAGCCTCCGTGAAGCCATAGGACAACACCGTGGAGCACCTCGTCGACCGGACCGAGCTCGCGACCTCGTCGGACTTCCGCCACCGCCGCCTCTTGTCGCCGAGCCACCTCCGGCCTTCCCCGCGAGCTCCACGTTCCCTAGGTGAGCTTTTAGTCTCATGCTCTCCCTTTCCGCGTTAGATATTCGCCAGTTCGCCGCCGGGAACCCAACTCCGGCGAGAGCGCCGCCGCGCTCCGGCCACCGCACCGGTGACCACAAGGTTCCGGATCTGGGTGCGCCTGCGCGGGGATCTCATGTGGGCGACCTTGTGACCCAGTGTGTGCCCTCGCGTGTGGTTGGCTGGATCTGTTGCGGTCCGATGTCGATCCGGTGCGGCAGTGATCTTGTGCCCCATTGTGTGGCCCCGATCTGACTGACTCGGCCAAATTCCAGATTTTCCGAAATTTATTTAAATTACTAGAAAATGCCTGAAATTTGTGAAATACATAATCAATTGAATACACCTTAGAAAAATGTGAAACCAATTTTGTTGGACTCAGAGATGGAATAAGGGAGAAATCCATAGAGATGTTTGTTCACGTACCAGTTGAGATTATGCCGGACTCATACGTTCTGTTGTAGCGTGTAGATAAACTTGTTGTAACTAGATTCTAACGAACAGATGAGTCCAGCCTAACCAACTAGGATACGTTACTTGTAACCCAAGCAAGGGGCTGTTTCCTGTCTATTTAACAAAGGTACGCGGCCTCCTCAGGAGGTGTGAACGCTTCCACAATCGGTGGTTCGTTACAGTTTTATGGTCCAAAATAATGGCCATTACTTTTGGTATCTTTCATAAATTTTCATGAGGTGGACACATTTTGTGTAGATTGTTTCATCAGCAACAATAGATGATAAGCTACAGTTCGCTTGTAGTCTCAATCGTATTTCTCCCGTTTTGTTATTATTTTCCTTGCATAGCATTAAAGGAAGTAGGACTGTTCAATTTACATGTTGGTCCTTTCATTGTACAAATGATAGTGGCACAAGAAGTTAATCATTCCTCATGAAACTCGCATATGCATAGAGTTTAGACACCATGTCTGTAATGATAATTATTTGACAACAAACATGGCACAAAGGTGGAACAAGACTAATGGAAAACAGGAGTGAATGTCTGTAATGATAATTATTTGACAACAAACATGTCACAAAGGTGGAAACAAATATACTGTGGAAACATCAGTGAATATTATTACACAAACCCACAGGGGTCGAACATATATAAAAAAAAAACTAAAACGCAACATGGCATGGAACGTCAACAGATGCGTGTGCAGTGGAACCTTGGCACAATAGTAACATTACAATTGGGAAATTTATTCACTGGCCTCTCCATGGTGGGGAGGGAGAACCGGGGACCTGAAACGTTTAGCGCTAGCTAGCAAGTGTACCCCTCCTTACCGCAAAGACTTGGATCAATGCAAGTTTCAAATATGAGTTTACCGAATTCGAAGGCTTCCTCGAATGAAGCACACGCATGATTTGTATTGCAGCACCCTCCTTTCTTGCATTCTCCGACGAGATCGCCAGAGAGACACGCAGATGATGTTGCTGCCATTGCTATCAGCAGAAGCTGGACTACCATTGCCAACATCACCACCTTGCTCAATGCCATATCGTTCCTTTCCTTTCTAAGCTCACTTTGCGCTTTGTTTTCTCTTTAGCTCGGTTTATGTAGCCCTCTTGCCGTAGCTTCCTATTTATAGCCAAAGCAGCGGCCCGTTGTCCATCAGGCTAAAGGGCAGATAAAATATGAATAATCATGGCTTCGTCTTGATTAAACTGCCACTGACGCGCGCAGCTCAAAAAAGAATAGTAGATCTGGGCTTCCCCCAAAAATGAACTATTGAAGGAATCAAACAGTTTGACTTGGAACTTGGAAGTAAGAAATTAAGACATAATATAAAGATGGACATTATGCAATGCTAATCTCATGTGGCTCTTCGTCTTGATTAAGCTGATCCTGACCCAGCTCAAAAAAGAATAATAGATCTGGACTTCCCTCAAAAATGAACTGTAGATCACGACTTCTCTTGAAAATTATGAAGATCATGATTTGTTCTAAAACGTTTAAGGTCCTTCTTTGTTTCTCTTTAGAGGGAATCAAAGAAGGTTGACTTTGAACTAAGAAACTGTGCAATGCTAATATCATCTTGTGCAATCTGCAACAACGTTCGCGTGCGTAAATTTTGTAGTTTGTTCGAAAAAAAAATTCTTGGCGGTTGCACCAACTGCTGACGCGGGATGCTTCGTATTTCTGTGTACACTCATCAGTTATATTTTCGATGGGCTTCCTGCCAAACACATGAGGCAAGAAACAGCTTGTGTTTCATGTTTCCCAATTTAAGATATGTCTGAAAGAATCCGAGATATTGAAAACATTTTTATGCTGCCTGGTTTGATCACTTATCTACCTTCTAAGCTGTTTGAAGTTGAAGACAGAACCCAAAAAATGTCTAGAAACCAACTAGGAAAAGCTGGGAAGGTGGATCAGAGGTAACTGTTTAATTTGAAACCTTATCATGCCGGAAGGTGGATCAGAGGTAACTGTTTTGAAACCAACTAGGAAAAGCTGGGAAGACCTCGAAATGTCTAGACCTACTAACTAAGAAGAAAAACGTTCCAACTCAAAACAAAACTGTTTGAACACAAAGTAAAAAAAAAGGTTTCAAGTCCTATTTCAAAATTTCTAAACAAAGTTTCTTAGTTTGAATTTTGAGAGATTTGTGACAAATAGGTCTAGACCTTGAAGACTGGCGTCGCCCATCAACTTTTCACCTGATCTTGGATCGGATGGCACCGGATCAATAAGCTGATGCGGTGGATTCCATATATAGGGCGTCCATGACTTTCTCTATGAGATAAAGAGACGTTGTGAGCATGTCTAAGGCGTGACTTATTTCAGCCAGGATCCTCTTCATTCTCTACAGGGGTCTATCCACAATGACACTGGAGTAGTGGGGTCTATTAATGCGTTATCAAGGGTGGTAGCAAATACACAAAAGAATGTCATAAGCCGTGATGCTGACATGATACATTTTCTTGCTAGATGTTGATCAAATCGTAATGAGCATGGAGCTGCTCTTCACGGATCTCTGCCGTAATATGAGCTACCCTTAGGTCTCTTACTGCATACTCTTTCCGTTGCCAAAATTGATGTCCTTGTTGACTTATAGACATCACGTTTGACCGCTTATCTTATTCAATTTTTTGCGTAAATTTTATTTATTTATTTATAACTTATTTTATTATTGAATGTATTTTAATCATGACATATTTATTTTTATATTTAAATAAATATTTTGAATAAGACGATCGGTCAAACGTAACATCTAAAAGTCAACAACGACATCTATTTTGAGACGGAGGGAGCACGTGAGAATACCATGTTTTGGTTGGTTTCATTCCATGCCCGCCAGGCACGAATCACACTCTTGTGTGCGACGCTAGGCAAAGTTTGTTAAGGCGTGAACCAAACACACTCAAGGTGTGTCGCCTCAATGGGTCAATACACATGTTAGGTGTCAATTAGTGTCAAGAAGAAAATTCATATATATAATTTTGAAAAGAATATAAAACAAAGAGAAATTCTACAAAGCCTGAATGGCGTACCAAATTTGGGCCTTGGATGCCAAACACTGTCACACGTACAGATCACTTGGCATCACCATTATTACGTGCTTAATCACTTTATATGCTACGAGTATACTATAGTAGTAACTAGTAAAAATGCACGTGCGCCCCACACGTGTCTGTCCAAATGACATCACTTGGCAGGACTTTATCATTAAATAAAAAAATATGATGGTCTTTCGTTGAGAAGAAGAAAAAAGTATCAAGCTGGTAAATATAATACATCTGACAACTAAATGGAAGCTCTTCCAAAGTAATTAAAGTTACTGGATTATGCTCTATAATTTGGATTCTCCAAACCATCACCAAGGCTCATTGCATAACTAACTTCCTATGCATTACCATTTACCACATATCTTGGACAAGACCAGGCATTGATGAAACTTCAAAGAGTAATCATCTTTTACCAAGAGAGAGTTGCAAAGTTAGAAAAATTTTAGTGGTGCACACAAAGAGAGCAGCAGCTCCTTCAACAGGTTATAGTAGCATCCACATTTGATGATTAAGTGCACATTCCGCTAAGGTGCAACAATAATAGTTTGAAATTTTCGGAATAGCTTCAGCTCCAAGTCTTCGTCGACGCAAAAATTATGCGACCTATATCACAAAAGTGTCGAAAATCAATCCATTAAATAAAAAAATATGATGGTCTTTCTTTGAGAAGAAGAAAAAAGTATCAAGATGGTAAATATAATACATCTGACAACTAAATGGAAGCTCTTCCAAAGTAATTAAAGTTACTGGATTATGCTCTATAATTTGGATTCCCCAAACCATCACCAAGGCTCATTGCATAACTAACTTCCTATGCATTACCATTTACCACTGATCTTGGACAAGACCATGCATTGATGAAACTTCAAAAAGTAATAATCTTTTACTAAGAGAGAGTTGCAAAGTTAGAAAAATTTTAGTGGTGCACAGAAAGAGAGCAGCAGCTCCTTCAACAGGTTATAGTAGCATCCACATTTGATGATTAAGTGCACATTCCGCTAAGGTGCAATAGTAATAGTTTGAAATTTTCGGAATAGCTTCTTATCTACCGTTGATGGTGCATGCAAAATTACTCACACCGCATGGAATGAAAAGTACTGAAGTTTAACGATAAACTATATTTTGAATGACTAAGACTTTGTTGGAGCTACATGTCAATGGCAATAGAGAAACAAAAGCGAAAAAAAAAATCCATGGCTACTGCTAAGTTTTGTCATCTATTGATGCACCTTTCAAGGTAATATGAAAAAAGATTTTTTTTTGGATATCCCTCACCAGATTACTGTCAGAAATCCAGCAGCATTATTGCCCAAACAAGATGAAACATATATTGCATTAAAAACGGCATGCGAGAATATATAACCTTGGTATACCATGCTTGTTGTACAATTTCCAAAGATGAAAGGAAGCTACATCAAGGAATTGTTGTTTGATATCCAAGACATAACTTTTTTCTTTCATGCCTAAATTAAAGTAGATATGTAGCTGTGTATTTTTCTAAAAAAATATATAAACAATGATGTATTACAAATCAGAGGCTATGAATGGGACCATGACTTTCAGATTCATATATTCAACCATTTATGTCAAGGTAAATAGATCTATCTCTATGAGAGCATATCAGAGCAGCAACAATCAATAATAAAGAAAAAAGAGATACACTCTGTTAAATCAGAGAAAACCCTTTTTAAACAGAAAATGGAACAGAGTTCACATGAGCTGTAAGCATTTATCAAAAAGAAACAAAGTAGTATAGCATACACATTAAAATATCAGCTAATTTTCACTAACAATAAAGGTTCAGGTAATGAGTAAGTTAGCAACACCTGAATGCACTTTGTTGCACACTTGAGCCATCTTCCCAGAGAATAGAAAAAATGGCTAAGCCAAAAATATGGTGATGGACCTCTGAAATCATAAAAGACCATCGCGTAGACCAAGATTTCTCACTGAACAAATGGTGAACCATCTGAAAATTAGCAAATAGTTAATTAAAATAGAAAGTGAATACAATTAAAGCATTTATTATGACATATTAAAACAAATATGGATGAACATACGAATCTGCTGGTTGCATTGACATTTGCCGGGCCTTCTGTGCAGCTTGAAATTGCTGAATCCCAATCTGAAGAACCATATGTTGGCTGCTAGATGAAGCACCTCATGATTCCATTCACACCTCTTTCTTCCTCATGACAATAGCAATTTTACGTATCAGCTAGATTTTTCTTTTGCTAACCAGCTTTCTTGGGGATGAAAACAGCCCAGCAAAATCAAAAATTGATGCATGAGAAAGGTGAAAGGTAGGAAAATGAAATAGATACATACATGGGAATTTGATCGAGCACCTGGTATTCAATTACCTCTGACCTTTTTGCTTTAGGTTGCTTTCGTCTCCAAGCTAAAGGAAGACAATGAGGCAAAGGGGGCGTGGTGGCGCTGGGGCATAGAGGGCCGCTACTTGTTGGTCTCCATGGATCTGCACGACACGGCTATTCATTGAGTTCATGGTGTGCGCCACTTGATATCTGCACAATGGGTCTCCATGGATCCTGCTATCTGCACAATGTTTTAACCCAACACGACAATGACTGATCCAACCTACTGCCTAAGGGCAAAAGAAAAATCATCCTCAGCCTTAACTAATATGATCAGGTGAGATTTGTGCGATCACATAAATGAATAAGAAAATGGAATCAGAACAACACAAACCAGCAGGTATATTTGTGCGACCGCGTAGGGTGTCTTGGAAGTGTTTCTTTTTTTTTGAGATGGGGGTGTCTTGGAAGTTACTGATCCAAGGTCCTCGCCTTCATCCGATGACATCGATTCAATATATGAACCTGTTCACATAGAGCGATCAAATTCAGATATAGAACTCAGGATTTATGTTGCAAAAAATTCAGAAAGGGTCATTTAATGAAGGAGAAACACTGAGAAAAAATTATGTGGCAAAACCTGAAACTGATTGGACGTTCACTCCAGCACGTCCGGGAAAACCTAAAATCGATCAAATAGTGATTGTACGAACTAAGGAGAAGAGGATCGTAACAGCGATTGAATTAACGAATACTGTAGCGCGCCCGGCAAAACCTGAAATAGATCAAACAACGACTGAATCAACAAGGACAAATTGGATCCTAACAGCGTCAAGCTCCGATTCAAAGGGGAATGACCTGCACCTTCAAGGAAGAAGCGCCAACGCGAGCCGCAGTTGCGGTGGGGGTGTGCTTCGGGGATGCGCAACACCTGAGAGGATGCACGGGGATGGGCACCGGCATGCAATTCAGCTGCGGCACAACGATCACGGGCCTCCCCATGCATGCTGCCGCCGCCGCTCCGTGGTCCCCTCTATGGCCGCGTTAGCAGTCGCACCGCTCCGCCAGCAGCACCTCCTTGGTGACTCCCTCCAGCGTCGTCTTTGTCGCTACTGGCGCCGGGAAGGCCGAGGATGAGCTCCACACGGCCCGCGTCAGGGACGTCACGGGCGTCGTCGATCTTGTCGACTTTCCGTTCCTTGTGTGCTACCCGCTCGATACTTGGCCTTCTTCCGCAAGTAAATCAATCGCTCCACGCATGGAAGGAAATCAGCGTGATTCAAGGAAGGAAATGAATCGCAAGAAGTACCAGCACAAGAAGAAATTGAGCATGCAAATCTCGACAATGATCGCGAGCACTATGGACCTTGGGTCGTCTGGGATGGAATTTCTTTTAAAAAGAAAACGTGCGCACAACATGGACTTGGATCCCGGTATGAATGGAATTGGATTTCCATGATTAACTAACGTAAAAAAAAGGATGTGGGATTGGGAGGATGGGTGGGGTTGTGTATGGTGAAAAAAACCAGGTGTAAGGAGGACGGTGTCTCTTTGTTGTACTATGCCATGACATTTGTCCCGTCTTCTCGTCCCCTCTTTGATTGGCCTTACCTATCCTGACAGGCTCGGACGATTTTAAAAAGGGACACGATTTAAATCAAAGATGGGTATACACGTGGGTAAGATTTGACAAGGGAAACCGATTTTCTTCTTAGTTTTTTAAGGGTTTAGATTAGAAAAGGGATTAGCATGTCCTTACTGGCTTTACTCTTCCTTAACCCCTGCCCTGTTCGTCGTCTTCTCCCCCTCTCGCTTTCGCCCTCTTCCCCAACACAAGAAAGCCGCCGCAGCCGCAGCCCTGCGCCCGCTTATCCGAACCGCGCGCTGCTGCCTCCGCGCTCGTGCGCGCGCCATGGCCACGATTCCGCTGGCCCCCGCCGCTATCTCCTCCACCACCTCCACTACCCGCCCCCTCTCCTCCTCTTTGCGCCCTCACCGCCTCCTCCTCGCTCGCTTTCTCCACTCGGCGCCGGCGCCGGCGGGGGCGCGTGCGCCATCGAGGTGGGCGGCGTCAAGATTGCGCGAGAGGGTGAGTTGTGCGCTCGGGTTCTGAAGGTGTGACTGTATTTAAAGGCGGGATCTTGGGTGGGTTCGCTCTGGGTTTTGGGTTCAATTGCTCGGTTCGAAAGATAGCATTTTGAGAAGTTAGGAGTGTTAAGCTTAGTTAATTGCGGCAGGCTATTGGGAGGCTTCATTCATTGTGTGGCGCCCCCGCGAGATTGAAATGGATAGCATGTTGGTGTCCTATGAATTGGTAGCCTTAGATTGTAATTCTAGAATGTGTGGTTGCATACTTCAGGCAGATTCTCAGCAGTGAAATTGCTGTGACATTCATTGGATCGCATTACATCCTCCACATCAATGTCATTGCTGTGGTTTATGTTTGTAGTTTAGTTGAATTAGTGCAAACCTGAGTGTCAGCGCTTTATCTGACACTACTCGCTCGTTTGTGAACTGATTCATTTTTGGTGTCCTGTGTAGATGTTGTGAAGGAGGATGACCCAACGAATAACGTGCCGGACACTATCTTTTCAAAGATTGGTCTGCAGCTGCACAGGAGGGACAGCCATCCTCTCGGAATTCTGAAGAACACAATCTACGATTACTTTGACAAGAACTTCGCTGGGCAGTTTAACAAATTTGATGACCTTTGCCCCCTTGTTTCTGTTAAGCAGGTACGAGGTAACAATTGCTTGTTGTATGTCGAATGGAGATCAACTAATCTGCTATAGAACAACTGCAATAGTAGTATAGCGTTAATAAGGTAGCAACAGAAACTCAGTACGCAAGACTATGTGGAAACATAGTGAATACACTATGCTACAGTTCAACTGTTGTAGAGTTCACTAGTTCAATAGTTGCTGACCTAGAAGTGGTCCTTCCTGCAGAACTTTGACGATGTCTTGGTCCCTGCTGACCATGTAAGCCGGAGTTACAATGACACGTACTATGTTGACGGTCAGACTGTCTTGAGGTGTCACACCAGTGCTCATCAAGCTGAGCTGCTAAGGGATGGACACACACACTTTCTTGTTACTGGGGATGTTTATCGCAGGGATTCTATTGATTCAACTCACTATCCTGTCTTCCATCAGGTAATTTGATTTTGCCACATTCATTTGAATGTTTTCAAGAAAGTTCCTTTTGATGATTCTTAGCACATGCAGATGGAAGGTTTCCGTGTCTTCTCTCCAGATGACTGGTCAGGGTCCGGCATGGATGGGACTGCATATGCAGCTGCAGACCTCAAGAAAACACTTGAAGGCTTGGCAAGACATCTATTTGGTAAAGCACATGTTGCTTGTTCCTTGTCAGTAAAAGATATCACTGAGCTGAACAGTAGACAAACATGGCTTCTGCAGGTGCTGTGGAGATGCGATGGGTTGACACATACTTCCCGTTCACTAATCCATCCTTTGAGCTCGAAATATATTTTCAGGTTTTTATTCTGGGTGTTTTCAGTTATTTTTGTCTCACGTAAAACATGTCACACAACTCGGTTGATATGATGGTCTCTGACTAACTTTATCACTCTCGAAGGATGATTGGTTGGAAGTGTTGGGATGTGGAGTCACTGAGCAGGAAATTTTGAAAAGAAATGGTAGGACAGACCACGTGGCATGGGCCTTTGGACTCGGCTTGGAGCGCCTTGCAATGGTTCTTTTTGATATTCCTGATATTCGACTCTTCTGGTCAAACGATAAACGGTTCACATCGCAGGTATTGTGACTGCAGTTACTACTGGTTACCTCACTACTTGGTTAGTTATATTTTGTATTAGCTTATAGTGACCCATTTACCCTTCTTTCTATGTCAATTCTTCAATTTATAATTTAAGAATTCAGTGCAGAAGTTTGCAAATGAGAACCTACTGTATGCTGTTGACAATTAAATATTGTTATTAAGTGTTGTTATGAGAACACGTGTTTTATAATGTAGTTAGCAAATGTTAAATGATAAGCTTGGTTTCGACCTACGCTCAAAGATTTAAAAATACTTCTTTCAGCTAATTAACCCGTACAGCTTTTCAGAATTATTGCAGTGATGTTTATATAATATCCCTCTGTATTTGCAGTGTGATAATCACATATGCTGACTTATCATAGGATTAACAAGAGGTGGCATGTCCATCTTGATTTCTATTCAGTATTAACTAATCCCTCAAGAGTCACAAATAAGTGTCTTGGGTTGTGTGCAGTCAATGCATCCAAATTTTGACCATCAATATATGTTTGAATATTTCAATAGGAAAACTAAAACTGGTATGGTTAGATTTGTCTTGAATAGTAGCTTCACAATCTTTAAACTTTGATTTATTTTGTACATGTCTAAAGCTAGTAATTATTGGTCATGTTAGTGGTTAATTCCCGTGTCGATATCCTAGAAAGTTTTGAAGACATTTCACATTTTTATTATGCAGTTCTCTGAAGGCAAGCTTGGAGTCAAATTCAAGCCGTTTTCAAAGGTATGTGCTCACTATGTTCATTTTTCCTTGTATAATATCCGCACAATCTATTGAAAAAATAGCCTTCATCTTGGTTTCAGTTTACCCTCATTGACTGTTCATCCTTTCTTTAGTTTCCACCTTGTTACAAAGACATGAGTTTCTGGATCAACGATGCATTTACAGAGAATAATCTATGTGAGGTTGTAAGAGGAATCGCTGGAGATCTTGTAGAGGAGGTATGAACTAGCGCATTCAATGTGTCACTGAGATTTTAGTTATTTAACCACCTGCCTTGGTTTAGTCGTTTCAAGTTCGTAGCATCCTTCACCTTTCCTTTTGTAATTTTGTATAATAATAATAAGTGATGTTTTAAACAATAGCATCAGCGATGGGCGTTTCAGTATTAAAGTTTCAGATCTTAATGAGCTTAGTACCCGTCTTCTGACTCCTGCTAGGAATGATTTGTTTTCCTTACGGATAGCTCTGCTTATTAGTTCTGTTTCCATTTTAATGCATTTTTTTCCCTGCGCCTTTCAGTGTCTACATGTATGCCAAAGTTATTAGGAAACTATTTTTGAGGGCATCAGAGGGTGTTTTATGCTATTTATGTCTTGATAGAAACCTCATCACTGGATGTAAATTCACAATCAGTAAATGCTTATATAATGGATTTTTGGGGCTCTTTGGAATATTTTGGCGGTAAACTTTTTTCCTTTTGTTTGCAGGTAAAACTCATCGATAATTTTACCAACAAGAAAGGCATGACGAGTCATTGCTATAGAATAGCCTATAGGTCCATGGAACGCTCACTTACAGACGAGGAGATCAATGACCTGCAGGTATGTGCAACTACTCCCATGGTATATAATTTTAGATGCTAATGGAACCTGATGATTTGTACAATTTAACTGCAGTGGAATGTCAGGGAAGCTGTGAAAAGTAAATTAATGGTTGAGCTGAGATAGTACTGAGCTAGTTCAGTGTCAAACCAAGAACTAAATTTTGCCCGTATTTTTTTTTTGTAAATCCATTGAAAAGGTATTACTGATCCTTGGAGAAAGTGGGATAATTTGTTTCTGTGCTGATCCACGTCTTCTTTTCTGTTGAGGGAAATTCCCTGATCGAAATGACATGTGTTACATCTTGAAGGAAATAATGATAAGATATTTTGTACATTGTTCTCAGTTTTCCTGAAATCAATTCTTAACAATAAGGCGTCTGATGTATGCAGCAGTTGAAGTTGTGTGCTGTTGTCGCAGAGTCTGTACATATTTCATCAAGCAGTTTTGTAGAATTCTCCGGCAGTGTTGTTAGATGGCGCCATATGGTTGTATTGATGCCTTCATTCAAATATACATGTTACCCTGCAACTCATTACTGGAGCAAATGCACACGTTGAAAACTGTTTCCAAACGTTAGAACTTCAATTTTGCTAGAACACCAGACAATGAACCAATTTATATCCATATGTTTTGTTTTCAAGCAATTAATCCTTTAGAAGAAAGTGTTAAACATAACAATACAGATGTACAGTCATTTTGAAATTTAAAATGAACTATAAAAAAATGTAAAAGGAGCTTGGGTTTCCAATCCTGACAAATCCCATATTAACCGCTTCTGTCATGAATAATGAATGTGCAAAAGATGCTACTAAAAAACTCAGCTAGAGTATGCCATCCAGTTAGCCATGTATCGGACTGCATGATTTGCAGTGCCAGGTGGTACTAAATAGCAGTCATTCCGGCGAGTTCACGCAGTTTCTCACACACAACAAAAGTGATTGTTGTCTGAGGGCCTAATCTCGCGAAGTTGGCAAATCCACTGTAAAATTGCAATGGAAGGTGAGCTAGTAACATTGAGAGGTTGTAGCAAATACGAGTAAATATAATAAACAATCTATATGCTGGAGGCATGCAGCCCTCACCCTTTGTAAAGTGATTTTACGCCCTCGGTCTGCAGGACCTGCGAACCAAGAAGCACATGATATAAGAACACATGATGAATGTGTGTATTCTGATTAATGTGTTTCCAATCTTGTAACTATTAGCTCATAATGGTGCCTTTTCAGCTAATTATAGCAATGTTTACAAGCAATAATCATAATTTCACAGAATAGTAAAACAAAACATTAGGATAAACACCTTGTAAGCACAATGGAACCCATTCCTGTATACTCTGACACCTTTGGACTCCTGTTGCAGCATTAAGCGTGTTTTGATCATGTCCACAGGTGCAGTCACAAGAGTACCAGCCGTTCCAGCCACGCAACTCGAGCTTTCGAGCAGATATAGATGGCTGTCAGTACATCTCATTGAAGGATAGGCACCAAAATGTAGAGGGGGGCAAAAAAAGAATTCACTGTACATGAGATGTAATTGAAAACCTTCTTGGAGCGGAGTCCACTTCAGTAAAGCCTGCATCAAAGACAGATGAAAAAAATATTATAACTGATGTACTAAAGTATGCAGCAAATTAATTTCTGTGTAATATACACCTGCTTGGCCTCATCATAAGTTGCCATTTGTGATGCAGTGAGGCAGCCTGCTCGTGCCATTGCTGGGCCAACTCCTTTCCAAAGTGCTTTGAGCCCTTCCTGCGCTAAAACTTTCCTCACCTCCCCTGCTGCACTAGTACTGCTTGTACTCATCTGCAGCCTCACCTACAGATTGTATTCGGTTCAGATACAGTAGACAAAACACAAAACAAGTGAAAATTCTGTAATAAATTAATAACCAAATAGCATACCTTTAAAACCTCCATTGGATTTGTTAAAGCAGTTGCAATAGCACCGGCAATTATTCCAGATGCTAATTTAAAAGCAAAGTTTGTTGAACCAAATGCATAACTGCAGACATGTTTGCAGGGCTCATACAGTCCTAATCGAAGGCCACCATAGACAACAGATCTCGTCAATGCAGGTGCAAGTCCCAGGTAGAGTGATCGAGGCCCTTCCTTTTCGACCATATGTGTAAATATTGTCCCCTTACATGTTTGATAGTACAAGTACTAAGAAACAAATTTAATGTTGGAACAAGTAACAAAAAGGAAACATTAAGGTGGTCTGAATACCATTCCAGCTAAGTTTCCTCTTTGCCCGGCGAGCTGCATTTGAAGCCTAACTTTGATAACATCTGCAGGATGAAAATGGTGGTAGACCTATATAAAGAATTACTTATTTAATGGACAATAAAAAACTAAAAAAAGTATTGGTGTTAACAAATTAGTGTATAGCAATGAACAGTTAATCACTATACAAGGTTTTTTTTAGGAAATTATGGTGGGGTTTACCCACCTGAATTCACTCTTTTCAATTAAATGAAAGTTATACAGGTTATTTCCAGGTACCAGTTGTCAAATATCTCTGAAATCATGGAATGGGCAGGTCAAACTTTAACATCAAATTTTTTCTATGATGAATATCAGGAAAGTTTTCTAGTGCTTCAAATTAACTTAATTCAGACGTTCTATCGAATTGTATCCACATGCCTATCGAATTGTATCAAAGCCTTCAAGAGGTCCATTTTTGACGGAACCAATCCTGAAGTCTTGAATTAACTATGGAATTGTATCCACATGCCTATTTCCTTTGTCATTTCTCAATGCAATTTGTTGTTTTGCTTATCCAGTGTTTTCAGATGTACTCAAGGCAATCAAAAAGAGAAAATTACTCAAGATAAGAAGTAACTGATGAGAGCAAGAGCTGGTAGCTTACCGAGCGGGTGAGTGACAGCTGTGGCGGTGGCGACGGCAGCGCCACTGGTGCCAAAGTGGTACATCGCGTAAGGCCCCGGCGCCGGCGCCGGCTGCCGTGCGTCTCCGGACCCCGGCTGCATCACCGTTCTTCCTCCTCAGATCCCCGGACAGAAAGAAAGAATACCAGCGGAAGGAGAAGACGGAGGCGACGCGAATTCTCGGGGGAAAGAGCTTTGTGAAAACGATGGAAGAATTCAAGCGAAGAAAAGATTGCGATTTCGAAGGGAGGCGCGTAGGCAGAAAAAGATTTTCGCCCCCCTCCTCTTCAAGAACACGAGCTGCTCCACGGTCGAAGAAGATTTTGGAGATTGGAGAGACCAAAAGGAAATCTTTATTCCCTGCAATTTCTGCTCCGCGAGAACTGGGCGGAGTAATTCCTACACATTTTTCCAGTATTACATTATCGTTCGCAATGTGCTCATTGCTGTTCGGTCACGTTTGTGGACGACAAGAAGGGAATCTTTTTTTTCCCGGACTGGAAATAGTAGCAACTAGGAAAAGGTGGGGAAATGAAAACTGTCAGATTGTGGCATGGAATCGAAGTCTCGTATTTTGAGAGCCAATTTGTTAAGGCCAAAGCACACTGTGACAGTAGAGGAAACCAAAACTTTGCAACCCAGTGAGTCTCTATATTTCTTGTGACGAAAGTATTTTCTTCTTAGAGGCGACCAAATAATTTCTTCCATGGTCCGAGTGTCATGGTCCGAGTTCTTTTGTTATATAATATGTTGAATCAAACTGGACATCAGAGGGCATTTGGTCTAGTGGTATGATTCTCGCTTAGGGTGCGAGAGGTCCCGAGTTCAATTCTCGGAATGCCCCTATTTTTTTTCTATTTAATCTAATTTTATCTGTTGCGGCTAAATACCTCCCGTCCGTCAAGAGAGCTTGACATCTCTCATCGTCAACTCAGACACAGATTGGAACTAGTCTAGGATGAATGGGACATCAATCTGTGATGGGCCATATCAGATTTCCAAAACTATATATTTTCTAAATAAAATCTCATACAAGCTTCTTGGATGTACACATTTTCTGAGCTAATACACAAAACATGCACTAAAATATTTTGGTCGAGACCATCTCATTTACAATGGTAAACAGATTGTTGGATCCAAATCCACATCTGAAAAATGGAAAGCCGCAGGAACGGATGATACTCTCATAGACGAGGCTTCATGATGTTAGGGCTGTCCAACGAATCTGCAATCGCTCTGAATTTATCGTCATCCACTGAAATATTGGAAGAGCTATTCAGTAACTGCCCATAGGATCAGTAGAACTGTACATACATTAATCAAGCAAAAATCTTCTAAACATATAGGGAGGTGAAACTCGAAAGGTAGCATGGTTTGCATCCATCAAAGGATTAAACAGGTTCTTCAACCTTGATGATGATGGGAATAAGGGGGGAACTTATTGAGGCCAAACACATTCTATTATTTTTCTTTGCCCCACAACAGGCAACTAGGAAATCTAAGAAAAATCCCAATCCAGTTACATTAAAACTTAACACACAACAACTACAAAGCCTTTTTATCCTAAGCAAGTTGGGGTAGTCTAGAGATGAAACCCGCAGGAACCAACCAACGATTTCCTTTGTTGTTTAATCTCCAGAAGATTGGCTAAAACTAAGGTTGTTGGTAGCCAAGCCTAACACAACCTCCTCCACTGTTCTCATCCGGGCTTGGGACCGGCAAAGGCAGTGTTTTGGAAAACAAACACAATGAGAGATTGAACCTATATCTGCATGTGTTGAAAGAGAGTGATTTCCAAAAAATTGAGGACGAAGCACGAACAATGTCATACAAGTGGAACCAATTTTGTAGAAACTATAATGGAAGCAAAGGTTGTTCTTTGCACAAACCTTACTATGTCTTTGTCAGAACAATATGACGCATCAACCTATCGGAAGCTGTGTGGCAAGTCATAGGAGAAATGGTGTAAGATGTACTAATGACCATTGCTTTAATAACCAAATAAGAAAAGACTGGAAAGAAAAAAGTATATACCTGACATGCCCGTGAAATGCTCAAATTGACCCATCGCCTGTCTTATAAACATCTCAAGACCACTAACAACAGTGGCTCCACATTCCGCAGCTTCACGAAGAAGTCTGGTCTCTTTTGGTGTGTAGACCGCATCAAAGACAACAGCATAGGATTTAAGTGCTTGCTGCAAGGTTATAATTTGGCATTATGTGAGTTGAAAAGGTGGAATATATTGATTTACAACTGGCACAAAATTAGGAAAGCAAATTTAAGACCTTAGATAAAGGAGTTTCGTTGGCATTCGGATGCATTCCGATGGCTGTTGTATTTGCAAGAATCATCCCTTCCTCTGGATGGTAGTTTTCCAATTCCGCCAGAGTCAAAGCCGGCCCGCCAATTAGGTTCGCAAGCTCTTGAGCACGCGCTGGAAAGTTGAAGCAATTTTGACTTCTCAGCATTACATGTTTTTATCATAATAGCATAATTGGTGGGCAGATAAGTTTCAGACAAAGACAGTCTATTACAAAAACACTTTTTAAAATTTCATGACCCAATGAGTAACATGTCAAATAAACATGTACTAGTCTACAAGCTGGGAGAAATTCGTAAATTTGGACAGGTTAAAGGCTGCGAAAAAATGAGTATGACCTACAAAATAATAGCTTTGCCTGTTTGTTAAAACAGAATTGTCATGAAGGAGAACCGAAATGATGTTGCTTTTTTTGAGATACACAAGGCAGTAAAATTGAAAGGAATAACACGCTACATGTTTGCTTTAAAGATCACACAATCTAAATATTCGATGCGAAGAGTTTGCAATCATGTGCAGCATGTAATCGGTGCAGATCGATGATCCATTTGGTGGAGTGGAAGGGTTCTGTAGAAATGCATACGGAAAGTACGGTTTGCAATTACAACTCTTGCTCCCTTCTCTTTTGCACCATAGGCCAATGCTTTTCCTGCACCACCAGCCCCTATAACAACAAAAAGCTTTCCAGAAAGTGGGGAAGTGGACGGGTCTGTTGGTTGTGATTCTGCGAATAGATCCAACAGGCAATTATATCTTAATATTGCTCAGCAATAACGAAAAAATAACATAAAGTATAGGCATGTAGAAACCTCTTATTCCATCCTCAATAGCAGAAATAGCACCAACATAGTCAGTATTGTAGCCTACAAGCTTTCCATCAGGTCTTCTTACAATTGTATTAACAGCTCCAATGTCCTGAGGAAAAATGCCATACTTTCAGATGTTACTCCTGCAGTGCTATTGACACCCCCATGACCCCAATAAATGCAAGAAAAACATGCAGGATTACATTACCCTAGCAATAGGGTCAACTTCATCACAGCACCTAACAGCGGCTTCTTTATGGGGAATTGTACAACTGCAGTAATAAAGACCTGGTTAGATATGGAGGAAAATATTACAAAATCGAATACACAAAAAACACACAAATATCCCTGCAACAGGCTATTCGGCCACCCAAAATTAAGTACCTGAAGCCAGCAAAGTCTGGTGAAGAGTAGGTACTCAGAAATTTAGCTAAGTCATCCACCAAAAATGGCACATACACAGCGTTGAACCCCACTGATCTGAAAGCTTCATTATGCAAAATTGGGCTTTTACTATGGCCAACTGGCTTTCCGATGATACCAAAGACCTTAGTATCTGGGCCTATTGCCCTGATATTGTACAGATTTATCAAGTCTGCAGCCGTTGGCTGTGCAGGTGCAGATTCTTTTCCTTTTTCAAGAGACCCAAAAGTAAGGTATCCACCATATTTTGGGCACAGAACCCGAGAAATGAAACCTCTATCATTCATCACCAGCCCTATGATTGGCACCTGCTTTTCCTAATTCATTATTCAAATACAAGATTACGATGAAGAAAGAGAGAAATTAAGCATGGACATTAACATATGCACAGTATCTTTCTCAATGAGAAGCTCTAACCTGATATTTGCATATGTACAAGTGTATTGCTAACTAAGAAATTTGTATCATCTTGTTCTGTAGTCTTGCAGGTTATCACAGATAAAATACATGTTCAGGTCTATTTTTACCAGAATGAAAGAATCAAGCAAGAAGTCTTCAATTTTATTTGAAGGAAATCACAGTTCATACTACAGAGCATAAATTTGAACAAATGATCAGAGTAAATAGTAAAGGTGTAATATAAGTCAACCTATCCAATTATAGTCCATATTTAGTAGCTAGCAGTGCCAGTGGATTATCCTAGTAACAAACAATGTGAATAAAATCCTTGGCACAGAAACATTGGCCCCTCCTAATATTCAGCTCTAGCTATTTGGACCCTGGATAACATCCTTCTAGTTCTGTTCCTGCA
>LAPY01001262.1:113345-124829 GCA_000970635.1 Eragrostis tef
AGGAGGAGGTTGGTGGGGGACACGGAAGGGGCCGAGGTCGAGGAGTGGGGAGGTTTAGCCGCTGCCGGCGGCCTGTTTGGTTGGTGGTGGAGCTGACTGGGTTGGTGGATCTGACGTGGCGCGCTGTGACTGGCTCGCGCCGTGGGTTGCATGGAAAGCACGGCGCCTTTGATCCGTGCGAGAAGGGTGCGAGGGCCGCCGACAGGTGGGGCCGTATATGATAGGATGAAGGTGCCGCACGGATCGAGATCCTCGGGGGGGGGGGGAGTCGCAACGTCCGCCGTCGGATCCCGCCCAACGACGACCCACTTGCAGCTCTTAGAGCCTGTCCGGTCGCCACTTCCCTTACATCAAAATAGGCATATAATAGTTTTGTGAAAGTTATGCTATTTCCGAACTTCAACTTGATACTCTGAAACCTTATTCAAGAACAGGATCAGTTCGTTCTTCTTCAGATACACAGAACCATCTGCTGTACTACCACACACCATTTTCTGAACTAAAAACGAAAGCTTGCTGTTCTGTTCGTGAACGGTCGATCGCCCCGGACCGAACAGATCAGATCACACGCCATCTCCAGGCAACGACTCCATCCTCTGCGTGATCAGGCGCACCGCGGCGTTGGCGGCGGAGAAGGCGCCGTGGAAGCTCTCCCGGTACGACAGCTTCTCCAGGTCGCCGATCATCTTCATCAGGCTGCTGATGTCCACGTTGGCCGGCTCCGGGCAGTACTCGTCGTCGAGCCACTTGTGCAGCGTCTCCCTCAGCCATTCCGATTCCTTGACAGCAGCAGCATATGCAGGTGACCTGATCAGTTTCTGTATATTGTGGAATTCGTAATGTTAACAGTGCAAAAGTGTTGTACTCGGCGACATGCGTCGATGATTAGAGAGACAAGAAAAGTTGCCCAATTTTTTTAGACTAAGAAGCTGCCCAAAATTTTCTAGTGCTATTGCAAAAGAAGGTGAGCTTCAGAGTCGCACAAAACGAGTTCAGAAAAAATGCCCATCCACCTCTCTGCTATCCCTATTTAAAGCATCAGAAATGCACATAAATCCCACTTGCCTGCGTACAGCAACATGTCTATCTGAGTTCAGTTTACATGTACTGTGAGTTAAACAAGTTTTGAGATCCCAACTAAGTACATAATTTCGTTGCAATCTTAAGCCATCAAACTTCACAGCTTGTGAATTCACGTCACAAGCAACAAAAGTATGCATCAAAACGATACAAAAACAGGTCCAGCAAGAAATGTGAGCGACCAGAAACCCAAGGGTCATACTATCTGAATTAATGGACAGTGAAACTGGCCCATATACGAAGCACAAGGTTTGCTGCGACAGCATGTACATTTTTGATTCCATCACTAGTTTCTGTGAACTAGTATTGCTAATAAATTCTAGCTTCAAATCTCACCTGGGAAAAGGGTCCAGTTTCGACACTATGGGCATCTAATAACAAAGTAGCACAAGCTAGCAAAACTAAAGCAATCACTACAAAATTCTTCGAGGAATGTTGCGAGAAACCAGAGGAAAGATGGATCTTGGACCCAACCTGCGCGGCACCTGCTGGCGTGAGCCAAGAATCGGGCACCCTCAGCTCCTGCACGCGGTTGTCCCGCTCCCCACTGGAAGCTGCAGCGGCGACGAGGAGACGCTGCGGCGGAGAGGAGGCTCGGACGGGGGCGCGGGGCGATAATCGGGATGAGTGGTTGGGGAAAGAAAGGAAAGATTGCGCATGTGTGGCAGGTGAACGGCAGCAGCCATGGCGGAGAGTGAGGGGAGCGGCGACGGAGGTAGAAGATGACATCTTTTTCTTGTTCTTTTTTTTAGTTATCAGAGGTTTCTGCCCCGCATAAGAGGATTTTGGATTTCTGTAACTTCCTCTGTCCAAATATCTTGCTCGTGTTGCTTGTCGGGGTGTTCAACCTTCAGGAATTGAGTGGCCACGGTTTTCCTGTCACAGGTTGAGTGAAGTTGTGCGTGGAACCTGGAATTTGGCGCCTTTTTTACTTTTAGATATTATCTTTTTTAATTTTAGATATTACGTTTACCATTCGTCTTATTTAATTTTTTTTATATATACTTAAATAAACATGTCATGACTAAAATATTGTTAATAATAAAACAAGTTATAAAAAACAAATAATATCAAACGTCATGTCTGAAAGTCAAAAATAACAATTATTTTAGGACTGAGAGTCAAAAAACGACAATTATTTTGGGACTAAGGTAGTAGCAAGCAAACGGCTTCAGATTCTCAACGAATAAGAAAATTCCCTTTGATGAAGGACTACTTACTTAGCTAAAGTGAACTTCAAAGTTCGAAGGCTTGGTATATTTTTCCCATTTTGTTTATAATCATGTCTGTTCTGAACCTGGATTAATAATATATATTTTAGTAGTATATCTGGATTAAAAATGAAGTCTGTTATAGCAAATACTCCATACCTAAGAGTGCATCCTGGATTACAGTTACACAGTAGAGGTTTACAGTAAAACAGTGGAGCCTCTGGTATTCAAAAAAGTCAATAAATCTTACAATTACATCATTTGGCTCAGAATATCAATGAATAACTAACTATCTGTCTTTTCAGAAAGCCAAAAGACACGGCCAGTAGCCCCCAGTACAACATACAAATTAAAAAGGTTTTATTAGATGGTCTTAATTTGCTCTGCAGAAGTTAATTTAACCTCGGCAACATCAATACAAAATCTCATCTTGTATGATCAAGAAATTACAACAAATGGGCAACATGAACAATTGAACATACAGCAGGTTGAATGCTTAGAGCCAGATGGCCCTCCAGTTCTACAAGGACCAGCAAATCAAGGTTTGCTTAAGAAGTCTTCTCTGTCACAAGTTTCTCGATGAGGTTGGCTGCATCCTGCACGGTTGCGATGTCCTGTGCGCTTGTTTCATCGACAGTGATGTTGAATTCCTCCTCAAGGCCCATTACGATCTCAACCTGCAGGAGAAAGTTGGTGTTATTCTTATGACATCGTATTTCTAGAGGTGTAAGTCGTTTTTTACGTAAACAACGATTACCGTGTCCAATGAATCAGCACCAAGTTCAGAGAATTTTGATTCTCCTGTGACAACAGTCCCTTCAGGGAGAGCCAGCTGATTTTTTACAATCGAACAAACTTTGTCTACTGTCTCTTGCTTAGCCTGCTCAAAAACCCAGTGAAGATCCTTAAGTAAAGCGTCAACAAGTCCAAGGACAAAGTTCATATAGCTTTCGAGAATCAGGTGGCACTCCTCACAGAGCAAAACTACTTTGTACTTTCAAGGCATAATACTGGAATATTTCAATCTTTATTTGACTAACTACATGGCATCACCAGTTTGCGGGTTTCTTGGTTTCAGAATAAAAGAAATGCTGGTCTCTTTATAAACCAATGCTAGGATATTACGTGGCGACAAACCAACGCAACGGCAACAACCAATGTTAGCTTTAGAGAATAAAGTGATGCATACCGAGCAGCAAATTGTCTGAAAGTCAAAAATAACAATTATTTTAGGACTGAGAGTCAAAAAACGACAATTATTTTGGGACTAAGGTAGTAGCAAGCAAACGGCTTCAGATTCTCAACGAATAAGAAAATTCCCTTTGATGAAGGACTACTTACTTAGCTAAAGTGAACTTCAAAGTTCGAAGGCTTGGTATATTTTTCCCATTTTGTTTATAATCATGTCTGTTCTGAACCTGGATTAATAATATATATTTTAGTAGTATATCTGGATCAAAATGATGTCTGTTATTAAGCAAATACTCCATACCTAAGAGTGCATCCTGGATTACAGTTACACAGTAGAGGTTTACAGTAAAACAGTGGAGCCTCTGGTATTCAAAAAAGTCAATAAATCTTACAATTACATCATTTGGCTCAGAATATCAATGAATAACTAACTATCTGTCTTTTCAGAAAGCCAAAAGACACGGCCAGTAGCCCCCAGTACAACATACAAATTAAAAAGGTTTTATTAGATGGTCTTAATTTGCTCTGCAGAAGTTAATTTAACCTCGGCAACATCAATACAAAATCTCATCTTGTATATCAAGAAATTACAACAAATGGGCAACGTGAACAATTGAACATACAACATGTTGAATGCTTAGAGCCAGATGGCCCTCCAGTTCCACAAGGACCAGCAAATCAAGGTTTGCTTAAGAAGTCTTCTCTGTCACAAGCTTCTCGATGAGGTTGGCTGCATCCTGCACGGTTGCGATGTCCTGTGCGCTTGTTTCATCGACAGTGATGTTGAATTCCTCCTCAAGGCCCATTACGATCTCAACCTGCAGGAGAAAGTTGGTGTTATTCTTATGACATCGTATTTCTAGAGTTGTAAGTCGTTTTTACGTAAACAGGGATTACCGTGTCCAACGAATCAGCACCAAGTTCAGAGAATTTCGATTCTCCAGTGACAACAGTCCCTTCAGGGAGAGCTAGCTGATTTTTTACAATCGAACAAACTTTGTTGACTGTCTCTTGCTTAGCCTGCTCAAAAACCCAGTGAAGATCCTTAAGTAAAGCGTCAACAAGTCCAAGGACAAAGTTCATATAGCTTTCGAGAATCAGGTGGCACTCCTCACAGAGCAAAACTACTTTGTACTTTCAAGGCATAATACTGGAATATTTCAATCTTTATTTGACTAACTACATGGCATCACCAGTTTGCGGGTTTCTTGGTTTCAGAATAAAAGAAATGCTGGTCTCTTTATAAACCAATGCTAGGATATTACGTGGCGACAAACCAACGCAACTGGAACAGCCAATGTTAGCTATAGAGAATAAAGTGATGCATACCGAGCAGCAAATCCTAAACCGAAGAGAACTGGGCCTTGAACGGATGGATGCAAAGTTCATCCTCTGGCTTTGGAAGGAAACCGAGCACCGACCCGAAATAACATTTGTCACCTGAAATGGATCAATAAAAACTCCCCATAACTGGATTGTTCACAAGCACGGAACAAAATAGAATACTACAAATGAAAAAGAACGGTAATCAACCACAAAAGAGGATCAAGATAACACACTACACATGCTGCAACAACCCTTTTCTCAAAGACACTCCAAGGTTTCCTACTCGATGTTCAACCGTATAATCGAACAAAATCTATCATTATTAACACAGCAAACTGAAGCCGATGAAGCCCCAGATGTTTACAGGATACACTAGCTGGTTTGAAAATGCAAATATTAGTTCGTTACATCTATTATACCATCCCATATAGATTTAAATTTTAGGGCCAAGCTGTTAAAACAAGAACTTGCTTCCTGGCCAGCAACAGCACTATAAACTTTTCAAGAACTGATCTGGCCCAGGGATTTGGAATACCTAAACCAATAAATCAGTGCAATACACAAGGATCGAGATGCAATTACACATAAATCGAGATTTGCAAACCAAGCTTGGTACCAAACCAAGCGTGTGAAACCCATGTACACATAGGGAATCCAATGATGAAGGACACTCCAGGTCAGGCAAGAAGCACATGACATGGTACACTTGTAACAATAAAAGCTAGCATTTTCTATTCTCTCAACACATCGACATTGATGTGGAAAAGCAAAGCATTGTTAAAGAAGTGCTCCTTAACTTCAACGGGATCTGAAGCATGTGCTGTCATTTGGTGTGCTTGGGTGACCCCTAAATGTTTCCTGTTTTCTTCTGAACAAGGCTACGTTGATTAAAATACTTGAGTGTTACTTTAAAATAACCTGTATTAACTCCTTTGCCAGAAAGAAAAACTGCACTAACTATCCAATCCAGCGGAAAGCCTGTTTTCTTGCATTATAGCAACTTTGGAATCTCTGCAGTTTGCACTAAAATATGCTAAGTTGTCAACATCTGTTCATCATAACAGACAACAACAAACGCTCAGCGCTTCCGAACAATTACATTGGCAAGTATTCCCAGCATCACAACATTTACTGGTTTACCTGCCGAATCACTACTGCTATAATTCAAAGTTTAAGACCAGTTCAAAGGCCAAGTCTAACTGTATTGACAGCAGCTCAAAGTAACCGTTTGCCTTCTTCACCGATACATGTTGACTAAAAATCTATGCAGTGTTAATCTGTACTAAGCATAAGCAGATTTCTCAGAAAAAGATTATGGCAAGCTACCGAACCAAGATCCGGCCTATGAAGCAGAGAAGGAATCATATCATGAATTACTTAGTGTTCGGTCAACTCGAATCTCAATCACTCCAAGAAACTGAATCAAAGCCAAGAAAGCATTCCAAAGCTTCGCCACTAAGCACAGCCAGTCCATCGAAGAACCTAGAACCATAAAAGTTCCAAGAGCCACGAATCTTCAACCGTGGCCTCTCTCCTCACAACAGGAGAACAGTAGAACAGAGCAAGCTCCGAAGACAAAAAGTGCGCACCTGGCCGGACGGTTGCCGCCGGGCCGCGACCGGCGAGAAGGAGGCGGAAGCGGCGGCAAGGGAGTGCGCCATGAGCTACTGCTGTCTCGGATCAGAGGCGGCGGGGGAAGGCAGGTGGGTGGGTGCTCTGCTTCCTGGCAGGCGGTGAGATAGCTTTCACGGACCACGCAGAGCAGAGGTGGCAGTGTAGTGCGGGCGACGAGATAAATAGATAGGCTTGGGAAAAAGCGTCCGAGACAGCAGCTGATGCACACTTGCGCTCACACTCCAGCCAGAAATTGGGAAATGGAGATTTCTGGATTTTGGGTTGTTAGAAGTGACGTGATGCTCAGCTAAGGGTTTGTACGATCTCAGCTAAGGGTTTGTACGATAGGGATGTCTCAACTTCCTTTTGCGTTTATGGTTACCCGTTTAAATCTTATCCTGTTAATAAGAATTTTGTTTTTTTAGCCTGCTATTCATTAGATTTGGATGACGTGGAGAGTAGAGGGCCTGTTTTTTGGAACCCTTCCTACACATGCGCAAAGGTATTAGGAGGACAAGTATTGAGGATTCATTCATCATTCATGCGGGAATTAAACTGTTTTCTGTGAAATTTTTGTAAAATTTTTGAGTTTCAAACCGGGCCTGAATTGGAATGGAATGCATGAATATTGTTGACAGGTTAGAAATTACATGGTATCATGGTTAAATGGTGTGGTAGACAATGGTCCATAGATTTAACTTAGTGTACAAAACGTACTCTCTTCATTTTGTCGTTTCAGACAATAAGAATAAACAAAAAATGAACTAAAAAACTTGTCTAAAATGTCTAAAAACCAAAATAAAAGGAATATGTTTGTATCAAAACAGTGTGACATGAACCATTAGATAAACCGTTATCAACATGGTGAAGTATTGTTTTTAATGAATGGTGGAGCGGATATACAACTGAAATTGAAGGAGACTGATTTTTCCATGTCATTTTTTGGCAAAACAAATGTCGTAGAGGCTACAAAATAAGAAGTGTAAAAGAAGGAAAACAAAAACTCATTCAAACCAATAATATAACCAATTAGTTCACTCTGCTAAGTGGTTGTCAAGTTTTAGGGCGATCTCCGGCCAAGTGATGGTCAAAGTTCCACCGACAAGAACAATAATATGTTACCGTGTGATACCCATGATCTTTGTTTTGAGATGATGACGGGGAGGCGAGTCTATAATGACTTCAACAATATGGTAGAAAAGATGTCGGCAGATGAAATGACCATGAAGGGAGTGAACAAAAAACAAAGTAAAAGGAGAAAAGGTAACCTTCGTGAAATATCTAAATATACATTCCTAAGTTACTTGACCATTTGAATCGCTATATCAAGAAACTTTCTGTTTCCATGTTGAACCATCAACGGTCACATGAGCATCTTTACGTCAGCATATCATCCAAATGGCATCTGGTGTCCTGGCCACAAATCATTAACTCGTGGATGTCCTGTAGTCAACTTTGACCATTTAGAAACGCTTGACCTCAGCATTTAATAGCTTAAAGTGGTTTTATCCCATTTGTTGCGCCTCATTTTCTCCTTTTTTTTCTTTCCCAAATCCCTTGTCCTTCCCGTTCCACTGAAAGAGAGGAGCCATGTCAATCCACAAGTCTACTACAATGGAAGGAGTCACGCCACCCTCCATCCTATGCAATGAGGAGGGGCAATCTCAAACAGGAGAGAGGAAGCGTCAGATTGAACATGAGGAGGCACAATCTCAAACAGGAGTGAGAAAGCACCGGATTCAACATGTTGAGGTCGCATCAGCAATTGCGACAGCAAAAAATGGTACTACATCCTATCTTTTATCCTATTCTTTAGGTACAGTCATTTGTTTCTAGGTTTTTTTCTCTTAAGCTTAGATGGAATCCTTGAATCATATGAAGATTTTCGGATCCATGGTGATTTTTCTAAAAACTTCCAGATCCAAATCTTCAATCTGGATGAAACATATCAGATCTCAAAAATGAGAATCAAGAATAAAAGTTTCAGATCTAGGGAGCTAGTTGAATCTGAAAGGACCTTGATGTCGCCTAGAAGGGGGGGGTGAATAGGCGATTAAAATTTAATTACACTTGCAGCGGAATAAGCAGATAAATCAGAATCCGGACTAGTCCTTGAATTTTCGGACTAGTCCGGCCTGCGTGATGGAAAGATGAACAAAAACGATGTCTCAAGCTAGCTAGTCACAAATCGGCTTCCACAAAGATGTTCTAGACATATATATATAGCAACAAATACACCAAAGGAATCGAACTAGCAACAAGTATATTGAAAGAATAATTCGGTGTAAGCAAAGCAAGCATAAAGGTAAATAAATGAGCTCAAGAACATGCAAAGCAATAGGCAGACGCGATGATTTGTTTCCCGAAGTTCAGATTCCTCAAGAATCCTATGTCTCCGTTGAGGAGCTCTAACGAGCTGGGTCTCTTTGAACTCTAATCCTCGCCGAGCTATCACAAAGCTCAAGCTCGGGTATTCTTCCTTCTTTTGATTCCTTCCCTTGCGGAGGTGAATCGAAACCTTCACAAACTTCCCGTGGCTCACCACACAACTTGGGAGCTCGCCGGGCAACAACTTGCCGTCTAGGGAATGAATCCCCAAGAGTAACAAATGCCACAAAGATTGCTTGCTATGAACTCGGTGCTCAAATATGATGTTTTGCTCTCTTTCACTCAATCTCTCACCCAATCTCACCCACAAGATCAAGCACACAGCAATGGGGACTGGAGAGGTTGTTTCTTGGCTCAAATGTGTGTTTCTTTGCTATGGAACCGGCAGCCTACCATTGGGAATGAGAGGGGGTATAAATAGGAAGCCTCCAAAAACTAGCCGTTGAGTTGTAACAGGATCCGGACTAGTCTGGCCCGAGGTTCGGACAAGTCCGGAACCACACCTCTGTAGTCCGATACTTTCGGATAATTCATGCGGACAAGTCTGGACCTCAAAACCCGGACTAGTCCAGATAACTTGCGAACTAGTCCGCAGGTCAACAGACAACCTGCAGCACCCTACGAAAACAAGCATAACTCTTCCTTCCGAAATCCGATTTAGGCGATCTTGGACACTACGGAAAGCTTATTCAGAGGGCTACACGATCATGCTAAAAACTCTCCCCAAAACACCCTGTAGGATATGTAAAAACTCATCTAAAATTTGATAGATCATTTTGAGCACCAAGACATAGGCAAAGCTATCAAAGTTGCATCTCTCTTGATAGTACGGCGTTCCTATACTCAAGAGTAAATGGAAAAACTATGCCAATAGGAACACCTTCATGCAATCTTGGTATTCTTCTTAGAGGGTTGCCAACTTCATAAGTATTTGATCCTTTGGACACACACTTGATCAAATATCTATAATTAAACATGTATGTCCAAAATCATATACCTTTGCCTTGAGCAATGTCCATGTGATAGTTTTGGCTTGGTGATAATCAACTCATGAAGTTTGAGAACTTCCACATAATCAAGCTTCTTGTTCATTTCTAACATTGGACATCCAACTCTTGCTCTTTTGAAATATTGATGCGGATCACCCATATCATCACATGACTTGTATAGTTTGTGACTAGGCATTCACTCACTCTTCACCATCAGAGGTTGTTCGGCGGCAAGCCCTTTGCTTGCCCTTCTCCACCGCATGGTCCATCGCAGCCGAGCGTTGCTTTGCCCTTCACCATCTTGCCATATAAAAATACTTTTGTATCCAACATCATCAATATCCTCACTTTGTCAATTTGATAACCATTTCATATTCATCATGTTGATTTCCAAATTACGTTATCCTTTTCTCATATAGTCAATTGAAATCCATTGATCAACCAATGACATCCACCTTTAACTTTTCACATCAACATATTAGCATAATCATTCTTGATGTTCAACTAGCCTCAATGATGCATGTATCTTCATACTATTATGCATAGATGTTGATTGTGTCCACCGACACCTTTATCAACACATCGATCTTTTTGGTCTCTTGTAAAGTATGCTCATCAAATACCTTGCTCTCAATATAAGGTCAATGAACTATCTTTGTTTGATGGCATAGCTTGACTTTCTTGCTTGATGCCGAAACATAACCTAACATTTGTAAACTCAAACTCAAAGAGAAGGTTAGTTCCAACATCCATTGTCATCATCACCAAAACACATCATAAAGTCAAGGCTAGAGGCCTAGATCTTTCAAAATCCAAGTGAAATATATCAAATCTAGGTGAAAACCGAACACAAGTATACTCAAACTGGGTCAAAAATTTGTCAGTTCTTGATGGAAAATAGGAATAGGAGGTTTGGTAGATCTGAGGGGTAGAACGTTTCTTTATTTGGAATTAGGGATTTTTCAGAGGATTTTGGTTTTTTAGGAGAATTTGAGAGGATTTTGTGGAAACGTAATTTGCTCTATGGTACAAAGTGGGCTGGTCATATAACCGGCCGGGATAAAACTGGGACTTTATTCGGCCCAGATTTACAGCCTTACGGCCCACCCCTATCTCTTCTTTCTGCTTCTTCCCCACAACGAGGCGGTTTAGGGCCGGCGCACTCTCCGCTTCTCCTCCGCCGGCTCGTCCCGACAAATCGCTTCCGCCTCCGGCGCCCGTGGATCACAAGCGACGATTCGCATCCTTTCCTGCACCGACGAAAGTCTTCAGGTGTGTGTCATCTTCTTCCCCCCTCTCCGCTGTCTCGGACTGGTGTTCTCCCTAGATCCGGGACGGACTGCCGTTTCTTGATTTCCGGATCGATTGGGACCTGGCGAAAAGAGGTTTCTTGATGTTGTTGTTGTATTCGTAGGGGTCTTGAAGAGCAGTCTCCGCCATGGCGGGTTCGGACCTGGACGATTTGCTCCTGCAGGCCGCCGGCCGTACGGGCAACCAGACCCGGCCGAACAACCAGCGGTGGAAGCAGCAGCAGAGGGGGCGGCGGGGGTCGTCGTACTCCGGCGCGAGTGGCTCTGACGACGACGACTCCTCGGACGCCGCGCCGAACTATTCGTGGAAGAAGCAGCCGCCGTCAGGGTCGCAGGTGCCGCTCAAGAAGCGGCACCAGCCGGAGAAGGGGAAGC
>LAPY01001263.1:24208-37608 GCA_000970635.1 Eragrostis tef
CATTCGGACCCGCCAGAGCCACAGGTAGCCAGAGACTCCAGTGCCATACAGAGGCTGTCGGAGCACGGCATCTTGGAGAAGGACGACGACTTGGTGGGGTCGTAGGAAGGCGAGCCCTGGGGCTTGCAGGACGCGCAGGGCCCACACTTGGCCCATATCAGGTCGCTGCCGGTGTCGGCGACGGCGGTCAGCTTCTGTGGCGGCGTGCCGATGGAGAACTCCATGTTGTATTCGCCGACGTTGTCGTACCGAAGAGGGGTCTGCGTGCTCGCATCGAGTCGGGCAGCCAGTATGGACAGCCGGTCGGAGGACTGCCGCGTGGCCCGCGTGAAGTTGATGGTCTTTTCCCTTCGTACCATGGTGGCGCGGAAGCCGCGGAGTTCGGAGTTGGCCGGAGGAGCGGCCAGGAGTAGTACCTGTATCGTGAGGGCGACTGTAGCTGCCCTGGCCGCCATGTTTTACTATGATGAAAGACTGAAGTGTACGTCTCTACAAGCTAGCCTGAGGCTTTGCAGGCGCCGGTTTTATAGATACAGCATCAAGGCAGTAATTCCATCATGATGGTCTTCGAGCACAAATAGGAAAAACAGTCCTATCATTTGACGTGCACAGCTGCTTTGTCACAAGTCTCAATTTCTCATACACCGGCAGCAGTGTCGACGAAATCTGCTGAACCGAGAAAAGTTGCAATGCCAGACCCTACGCTGTAGAAACTTTGGTAATAATAACTAGTTAATGGAACTGTAATTATTCTATCTTATCGAAGTGACCACGCGACCCGACAAAGCAAGGGTGCATAGTATACTATAATCTATTTTTTTGGCGAGAAATGCTAGAGTTAAAGACAATTTTACGTAATTGTTATTGAAATTGACTGGGCTTGAAATTGCGACGCGCCAGGTCTGTTGCGGCGGCGCGGAACCAGGCGGAACACACGGGTTGACGAGATCGCCGTCGTTGGACGCGCAGAAGCAGACGGTGACCTTCTTTTTTTCTTAGTGAGCCGGCGACGACAACAGGCAGATGTGTTCCTCGATTGAGTATTCACCTGCAGCCTGCAGCTTATTCTTGAGAAAGATGACAATCTTTCCCGCGATGTCACCCGCCAAAGTAACAATCAGCCCAAAGCCTGCTCCCGTGCCGCCGCAATAGAGATGGGAGATATGCCACTGGAGTCCGTCGTAGGAAGCATAATCAAGTTTAGATGAAAAATATTGGTGGACCCAGGCCACGTCAGGCGATGATTAGGATCAGCACGTAACAATTACGTAAAATGACCGTAACTCTAGCATTTCTCTTTTTTGATGGGTAGCATAGCATACTCAACGAAAGTGACGCGAGACATTATTTGTGAAGGCTGAATAATTTTGACCAAGTCGTCAGGAACAGTATCTTGATCTGGTGCTGGATTGGCCTGGTGCCCGGAGTCCTTGTATTTATGTGGTGAAAGCAAATATATTGTCGATGTATATGGGAGCCAATTTGTGGGGTCACAGTCTGGACTTGGAAAAGATGACGTAACAAAGAAATTGAGGAGCAGACGGTTATGATCCATACATATCATTACGTGTACAGGGCGCTAGAGTAATGTAATCTCCTGCCGTGCACATCGGGGGGGATGTCAACTTGTTCCCTTGGCGGTATGGAATTTCCACGCGTTTGATGTGAAGCGTCGGCATATGCATCCATACTGTTAGCACTGTGGATGTTAAAAATAAAGTAAAATATATGAATGACCATTCTACTTGGTGCTTGGTTTCAGTTTGGCCATCGTACTCAAAAAAATGTAAATAATAGCCACTAATCATGCCTGACCGTATCAATAGGATCATTATTCTAGGTATATGTCTATGTGGCATATGTATCAATCAAACATAACCAAATAATGCACGCAAGTCACCCCTTTTGCACTTATCCCCTTCCACCTGGTTTCTGTACAAACATGACGATAAATCGAGGTTGAGTAGCCGCAAATATTTCAATTCACCTTGAAATTCCACGATGAACCTGTAAATACGTACGTATGTGACAGACAAATATGTATGATAATAACTGAATCGACATAGTAAAACAAGATATGTTTTTTAGGGCGACAATTTGGAGGTACAATGGCCTTTCTTGTGTTTTACTCTTATAAATACCTTTGCGGTGTTATGGTTGCACATGCTGAACGAATTATAGGTTTACATAAAATAGAAAATATCTTGAAACGTGGCCTACTTCCATTCTTTATGTGTTACTGGACTTGGATATATGGCCATTGCACTATGTGTAACTCTAACCTCTGGGATTAAAACTAGCATAAACAGCGAAAAGACATATATGTAGTCTAGTTGTTAAAAAAGACTCAGTAGCACCTTAGGTTCTGTTTGAGCAGTTTGCATCTATCGAGACCAAGAGGAGGATTTGGTGCCAAATCATCACAAAATGGGCCAGATAGTCAACTTTTTTTGGCTTTTTATCACTCAATGCACAATCATTTGTTGTGGATATGGTGGAATACATGGACCAAGTGATAGTTTTTTCACTGGATACTATTGGGTCTGGATAGTGGGATTGCAGCTTTACCCCGTGGCTTCATTTAGGCCCATCTGATAAGTGCAATACATCAAAAATATTACTTTTAGGCAACTTGACTAGTTTTACCTATGAAAGAATCCGGTGAGATCCAAGGTTTACAAAGAAGTGCAAGATCAGGAAGATTAGGAGAAAGTAGCAATAGTGTGCAAAAGAGCCGCTGATTTAAAGATAGTTCACTGTTGAGAGAGTAGCAAGAGTGCATTCATTCACGCACCCTATATTTCATTACTTAATATTTTGATTCCAGGTTTTTTTATTTTTCCCTGCCGGCTTAGGGCATATATATGAGAGTCAATGACTTGTTTTTTAAGGCATTACATGCTGCTGCAGTTTGCTGGCTGGAAGGACAGCGCCTTCTTGTCGAGGTCGTACTTGATGTGGTAGTTCGCCTGCATGATGTTACCAATGATGGACAGTGAGGGAGAACGCTGCACCACCCAGCAAATCACGCCGCTCTCCACCTCCACGAAGTAGTTCGCCAGCGGCAAGTTCATGTCGGCTCCGTCGAAGTGCAGCACCATCTTCGGGACAGTGCCGGAGGTGCCGTTTCCAGTGGCCTGGTAGCACGGCCCAAATCCATCGGTGTCAGCCACCCGAGGGAGTGACGTCTGAGACACAATTGCTATCCTTGCCAGCGTGTAGGCTGGCTCTGAGAGATACGTCAGTGTCGTGCCGGAGTCGAAGATGATGCCATCGGTTCCAGTACCTGGCGTTCTCGCGTAACCGATCGTGATGCTCTTCAGGTTGACATTGTAGAAGGTGCTTGAATTGAGGAACCTTGTGGACTGCACACCGGAGCCCGTCAAGTTGGCGAGGGAGCCGAACAGTAGAGGGCTGGTCATGGAAGGGTCAGGGTTGAGGCAGTAGGAGAAGGCGCCGACGCCAAGCTGGGAGACGAGGGACAACGGCCCGCGACCGAGCCCAACGAGCCCGGAGCCCGTGCCGTAGTTCCCCTCCGACATGTTGGTGCAGCCAAAGCCGATCCCCGGCACGGCGTCGCTGCCGAGTGTGAAGGTCTCGTTCCCCAAGTACCCTTGCGTGTAATCGTCGCCGGAGAGACCGTACGAGTACTTGTAGTCGCACTCCGTGCCGCCGGCGCCGCAGCCCGCTTGGGACTGTTCCTCGAGAGCGACGCAGAGGCGGTTGGAGCATGGAAGCTTGGAGAACGTGGAAGATTTGTTTGGGTAGTAGGAAGGGGAGTCCTTTGGCATGCAGGACGGGCAAGAGTCGCATTTCGCCCATATGAGGTCGCTGCCGGTGTCGGCGATGGCAGTCAGATTCTGTGGCGGCGTGCCGATGGAGACCTCCATGTCGTAGGCGCCTTCGTCGTCCGACCGGAGAGGGGTCTGCGTGCTCGTGACCCGGGCGGCGAGCGTGGACAGTCGGTCGTAGGACTGTTGCGCCGCACGCGTGAAGTTAATTGCCGTTTCTCTACGGATCAAGGCGGCGCGGAAGCCGCGGTGTTCGGAGTTGGCCGTAGGAGCGGCCAGGAGGAGTGCATGTATCATGAGGCCGAGTACGGCTACCCTGGCCGCCATTTTTCTTGGCTCGGAAGGACTGAGTGCATGCAATCCTGAGTGTTGACAGGGGTTTTTATAGATGCAGTTTGAAGGTATTCGAGCATTTTGTTGTGCTCTTCGTACCTAAAGTCGATCGACGACTTGTTTGCCACTTTGTGTAGGGAACTCTTCAAACTTGTCCTAACATGGCTTTTTGACTGGCATAGTAACAGTGGGTTATCATTTACTCCTTCCGATTATTTTTAGATGTCGTTTTAGAGTTGGGCATGGGAATTAAGGAGAAGTGAAAGAGGTGGGTGTCCTGAAAGTGAAGAGGAGACAGATAGAGATAGAGGTGTAGTGAAAAGAGAGAACAATAGAGAAATATGCATTAGAAAATGAGAATGACATGTAATTTGAGAAAAATAGATCAGCCTAGAATGATAAATATTTTTGAACAGAGGGAATATCAAGTTCTCTCATATACCGGCCCTATGCTGTAGTCTTACTAATAGTCAACTGGACTTTGATTCATCATGCAGTTCTTTTGGTGCGGGAACCAAGTTGATCACGACCGGAGCTAACAAATTTGAGGATGCGAAGTAATAACGTCAAAACTAGAGTTTTCTGAAACTTCAAAATTGGAGTTTTTGCAATACATAAAAAGGATTTAGTGTTGAAAAATTTGACACAAGACAATATTATTTCATGAAATTTCTGAATGTCACTTTCAAATATTTTCCCTCCTCCATGGGTCTTTGTATATTTGTTGTGGGACAAAATATAGTACTTCCTCCAAGATGTAGAAAAATTGAGCTAAACATTAATTCAGCAAGAAAAGAATATGTTATGTAGCAAGGTATAAATTCGCAGAGTCAAAGGAAAGAGCAACTCTGTTTTTTTCAAAGTAAGGAAAGAACAGTTTTGTTAATTCACTGTAGCAGAATCCCCCTTAAATTTGTACTTATTGTCCTATGAAACAACATTTTCTGGACTTTTGTGAAAGCCTAGAAGCTTGGACCAAGTCGTCAGGAACGACTCTAGCTTGGTGTGGTGCTGGGTACTTGTTTCTTGTTTTGCGTTCTGAATTGTGGACGCAGTTCTGTTGACGATGTGTAAGAGAGCCAATTAATTCAGCCAAACATGTACTTGAACACGTCCGTATTCTTGATCAAAGCGTAGACTAGTAGGATCACTAGTCCGAACTTGGAGAAGAATATAGTATGACTTGCAATTATGCGTACCGCGCTGGAGTAATGTGCCGCCGTGCACCTCTCGCCGTGCGCCTACTGCAAGTTTTCCTTGGTGGCATGGAATTTCCACACGCCCTGATGTAAAGCGTTGCCATGTGCACCCATGCTGCTGACGCTAGTGTGTGTTAGAAATGTATGGTTGTCTTATGGTATGGATGTGTTTAATTTGCACATCCTGAACAAATTAAGCTGGCCTATTTAAATACAAAAATACCTTATAATTCAACTTCGGTAGCCATTCAGCATGTCACACATATGGAACCGAGAACGTCCAGGGTGGATTAAGGCTCGTCATGGGGTCATCGCGCAGCATGACCACTTGTATTACATTTATGGTGTCACACACACCATAAAACTATTATTTTTATAAATACAAATTGATGTACACTATTTCAATATTTTACTGCAAAATATATTACAATAGATCTCAAAAAATCTTGAATTTGACTTCAAACAAAGTTTAATTGATGTTGCAATAATGTCTACTAAAATGCTGCAATAGATTTCATTTTAATTAAAAAAGTGGAATTGATGGATCACATATGTCGAATTAGATTTAACAGTAATTTGATTAATCTGTTTTGACCAGTTTTTGATGTTGTGATACATCAAATTTAGAGAAATAAATCACAGCGTTGAATTATACACGTACATGACAATACGAAAATATGTCAGAATGGAGGAAGGCATTTTGCCGTTCTCAAGGGCCACCGTATGCTTGACCTGTATGCATGTCACTAGAAATCTGGTTACTAGCTACAGATTAGTGTTCTCAACTTAATCTGCACAGGTACATGTATCCTACTCTTTTAGGTCATGTAGGAGAGATTGGGTTGTCAATGGCATCTGATACAGCAGCAGATTGGCACATCGCTTGAAAGAATAACAAAACCATAAATGTGAGCCACATATCAAGCAAAAGACTCAAACCTTGATAAAAATGGCTTTAAACGTAAGTTACCCGATAAACTGAACTACACAAGGTAGACCATATTTTAACATTCAATTGTTTGTGTCATATGAAACCCAAGCTAAACAATTTCGAGCAATGGTGTTACCCAATCCTGGCGAATTGCTATTACGATTTCCATATTTCTCAACGTTTTGAATTTTCCCTCACTTCTGATATTAAAGCTTAAGTTGATACCTGTTCCGTTGATTGGTGCTATATGAGTTATAGAATGACTATAATATTGCATATTTTCCTTTATTCAATTGTATACTACTTTTTTTTAATTTACCCCTTCATTGCATTTTGAATAATTAAAAGTTATTGATGTAGACAACAAAAATTTGATTGAGTTTTCATATATTTCAAATCAAGCTAAATTCTGACTATCGTTGACAGCAATGTAGCATTTCGCACAACTTCCACATATATCATATAGTGCGAGATAAACTTTAAGTATGCCATCAAGCAGTCAACAAGTATCTTGGGTGGAGCCCCTGTCACTGCGCCTGGCCCGCTATTGCCCTTGAAAGCTGCTAGGTTCATTGTTCACATAAACGGATAGAGAAATACTACGTAGTCGATTTACAAGAAACTCATGTGTCATGAATTCGTTCACTCTTTGTCATCACTTAGCAACCATCTATGTCCATGAATTCAGAATTGGAGAACCAAGCACGGATTCAATAATGAATTATACTTGTCGAGGTTTTAGGGCCTCGATAGATTTGAATTTAAGGGTGAAGGAACCAAAAATACGAAAATGAACACAAGACATAAGGTTTAGACAGGTTCGTGCCTCCCGAAAGATAATTACGTCCCTACGTCCTGTTTGGTGTGTTGGACATGGCGACGATGACAAGTCTTCCATGGCGACTTTGGCAGCGTGACGGCTAGGGCTCCGGCGTGGCGTGGGCCCCAGACACGGCGACGACAGCGTGGCGGGACGCAATGCGACGCGGGCCGTGCAGTAACTCTGTGGACCTGGATTGGCCTCACGTTCTTTTTTTATTTTTTATTGGGCCAGCAGTGGTGAACGTTCATGTCCGTCACTGGAATCGTGAGTCAGCAGCGGCGCAGCCGGAGTGGCCACCACAGGCTCATATAGTCCGCCATTTAAGGGTAGGATTGTACTAGTGGTGGTTGATCCTCAGGGAAACGCGCGCCACAAGGCTGATCGGTTTAGACAATTTCTTATATATTTATGCAGCCAAATTAACCTTTACAATATTTTTTTATAACAACGTTGTTTGTAGCTATTCAGTCAGTGTTTCCCTTATGGAATAAATCTATGTTTAAACATCATCTAAAAATTGACGTTTAGCCTGATTAAATGGCAAATTAAATAGATTAATGCTAAACGATGGTCAACAGACTGTCTACCACTTACCATCACTACTATTTACATATTTATTTTGAAGCATATGTTTGATGATTAAAGTTTGAGTTCCTTCACATCGTTCCTTTAATATTTATTTCCTCAATTGATTCCAGTTCAAATGAATCCAATATGGGTTCCAAAAGTTTTGTTAAATTTCAATATACACACATCCTTTAAGTCTTTTTTTGAAGCATATACACACCTCGATATAGCATGGGGTTCTCTGAGATGTCATTTTTGGAAGTTTCAAAATTGGCTTGCTTCATAATGCAAACTAGCATGGCTGCCCGCGCATTTGCGCGGCTAGATTTGTTAAACTATTCAAATTATTATGATATTATTTTAAAAGTTTATAGTAATACATTCTTTAGATAACATAAATTGACTGGAGACATTACTTACCAAGTCTGTCAATTTGAGTGCGTGATGAGTTATCATTTATCCCATATTATCTCTTAGCTATCCATTATATGTGATTCCTAATCTAATTGGACCTTGTTGCCCTATTCCCTGCTTGTAAAGATGCCACCGATCTAATTCGAGAATAGCATGTTCGTTGTAACTACATCCGGATGCCATGTTAAAATAATCACTTTTTATAAGTAGCATGCAAATTAAGATCAGTATTATTGTGGCAACTGGCTGACAAAGATATATGATCTCAGGATAGTGAATACGCAAGTATATATGGCACATAGTGTGAGATATAATAAAATGTATTATAGAAGTTGATCTATAATTGTATTTTAATGTATAATGTCAAACTTGTATTTAATTATTTCTATAATGCAAAAACATGACGCGTCAAAAGGGATACAATATTCCCTTCCTTTTCCATCTCAAATAATGAAAAGATTCTCATATTTTTCTTGTGCATGCCTTGATTTCCACTGTTTCTTTTTCATCTTGATAATGAGACATTTTCTGTGATTTCATCATTTTCCTCATATGTTCTTTATTTTAGGAATGCCGCTGCATTTATTGCTTAGTTAATTATCTCTACAAACTTTTTTGCGAGGTTTTTTTGCTTAGGGTTGCTTGGATCCATCTAGATTTTATTTTTTTTTTTGACGAGAAATGGCAAGTGCTCTGCCTTTGCATTAAGAAGATAGAAATAGAGTACACTGGTGGCCATCACCATAGATGCCCAAAGAGGTAAAACAGACAAGAAGTGCAAAAGGAGCCGCTTAGGCTAGCTATCTAGAGTGCCCAGGACTACTTAAGAGGGAGCAAAAGAAAAATACCCACATGGACAACAAAAGAGAAACAGAAACAGCATTGTTGCGAGAGTTATAATCCTCTCAAAAAGCTACAAAAGCTACGTCACCAGTTCCTCATATGTCAACTGCAGCACCTGATGCCTGCCCACGGCCATAAGAATCGGTTTATCCCTACTTTGGCTAGATACGGTAACCTTGATTTGCCATCAAAAACCTTCCATGAGTTCCGTACACACGGCATACATGATTATGCCAACCGCCTATCTCCTGTGCTTGTTGTCCATGTATGTGGAAACCATGCTGAGCCATTTGGCAATCTGTCCAACTTCATTCACAGCATCTAGGCAGCCTGCAAAGTTAAACCAATAGCAAAATCCAAGCAGCACTAACAAACTAGCCCACCGTGTAAGCAAGGCATCGGTAGGAGGTACCACTAGATGACCACCTAAACTGCTTGTAGCCCCTTTCCACATTGGTTCAGGCAGAATGCAACTCACTCGGGCCCCTTTTGTAAACTGCAACATAGGTCTCAAGGCGCGGCCATGGCCGCCGCCTTCTTTTTGTTGCCTTTTCTCTCCCCATGGTCTCAAGGCGTGGGTCGCAAAATTGCCTCGCTAGGTGTCAACATGGTGTCACTGTGTTAGTGTCTGAGAGGAGGATCGATCTCAGGGAATTTATGGGCTCTGTTTGTTGTAATAACGCTATTGACCGTAGGGCACAACGAGAATAGCATGTTCGTTGTAACTACATCCGGATGCCATGTTAAAATAATCACTTTTTATAAGTAGCATGCAAATTAAGATCAGTATTATTGTGGCAACTGGCCAAGATATATGATCTCAGGATAGTGAATACGCAAGTATATATGGCACATAGTGTGAGATATAATAAAATGTATTATAGAAGTTGATCTATAATTGTATTTTAATGTATAATGTCAAACTTGTATTTAATTATTTCTATAATGCAAAAACATGACGCGTCAAAAGGGATACAATATTCCCTTCCTTTTCCATCTCAAATAATGAAAAATTATAGGGCTTCTAGATTCTCATATTTTTCTTGTGCATGCCTTCATTTCCACTGTTTCTTTTTCATCTTGATAATGAGACATTTTCTAGGATTTCATCATTTTCCTCATATGTTCGTTTTTTTAGGAATGCCGCTGCATTGATTGCTTAGTTAATTATCTTTACAAACTTTTTTGTGAGGTTTTTTTTCTTAGGGGCTGTTTGGATCCACCTAGATTTTAAGAATCCAGATTTTAAAAGCTATAGAGCATTCAAACATGCCAGATTATGCCCCAGATTCTAGAATTCAGATTATGAGATTTTAAGAATCTTATAATCTGGCCTAACCCAGCTTTTAGGTGATTTTATTTGTCAAAAGTCCCACTGCCCTTGAATGTTTTTGGATAATTACAGGTTGTGCCACTGCTCACCAAAATTATAGGAAGGACATGCTGGACATTAACCAGCTCAGAAACTAGATTCTAAATTTTAAAAATCCAGAATCCAAACATCCATACTCAGTTTTTTTAGAAGCTAGATTATAAAAACTACATCTAGAATCTAGATTCTTAAAAGCTATAAGGGATCTAAACACCACCTTAGTTAATTATCTCTACAAACTAAGTACATTAGTTATATATATATATATATCTATTGCCCACTCTAGAAATCTGTCATTCCCATAAATTGTTCTAGAAAACACGCCCTGATTTCTCTAAAGAAGAGAAAAGAAGATTGAAAATTTAATCAGATGTATTGCGGGGCTCATTGTTGTTTATTGGGCAGAGTATGATAGGACTGACCATTTTGTATCGACTATTATACTTCGGTTACCCTTGTCTTTGTCTTGGCAAGGGAGATGTTCTTTTCGATCTAAAACTGTACTACCTCAAATGGTAAAAAGGAAAAAAAAAGTGGTGGAATAGTTCGATGTACGTACAACTGGTTTTCCCGTGTGCTTTCCAAATTTAAAGCTGCAAAACAAAGTAATCTAGAAGAAGTAATTGTTTTCTCAAATTAACTTGCCTTCGTATCCACAGTTGCATGCACTGATCACCCCGCCGTTCAGTCAAAGCATAGAGAGATTCTACGGTAAAGCTAGATGCTTTTCTCTTCATGGATGCGCTTGAGCATGGCACGTTTCTAGAGGATCCAAAATCCGTAATAACTTCGTATAGCAGTGAAGGAAAACTTGAACTTTGACAAATGACCATAACAATAGAGAGGAAAGATACGTATGTCGAGAGCATCTGCTGCAAGACGTGGTCGCATGCTTAATTACCTTGAAGACTTGAAAGTGCCGCATTGATGTCACCGTATGCGCGCGCGCATATGAGCGATTGCTTCAGAATGTCATCCTTGATCGGCGCATCGCGTCCCCGGCCGTTAGAATTCTTTATTGCGGCTATTTGTCTTTCTTGCGAGGTTTTAGTGGCAGCTAGGGCTATTTGTCGGTGGTTATAGTAAACGGAATTGCTACGTGAGGATAATGATTTAGCAAATTTTTAAAACATGTGGAGGATGTTTTAGAATATTTTTCATAATGGCAGTGATGGGTAATTTTCTCTTCTTATTTTTTCGGATTAACGTGAGAATTTCTAGCATTTTAGAGCGAACGTGGAGGCTTCAATTCCTGTTCAATTATATATATAATAGATAGTGGTAAACCAATTAATAAGTCTTTTTGAACCAAGTTCAAATTCAAAGCATATTCGGCTCAAAAGTTTACATTTGGCGCTATTTTTTTTCTCGGGAATACTTCTTAACAAGACATGTCCATTTCAGGATTTGGTAGCGGGGGAGGCATAAGAGAAGGACCCGGTGGATGGTGATTAGGTTGGCAGCTGTAGCGTACTCATTGGAGGCCAGCGTGACAGCCGGTTTGTTTACAAAAACAGAGGGCCTCGTTAGCTGCTGAAAAATGCATGGCAGAAGCAGCAATGGCAAATGCCATGACGCCTGTGGCAAACGTGGCAGGACTAATGACGTTTGGGAATGCGGTGGGTGTGGACACGTCCGTGGGTGCAAACCCACGCAACTGCATCCTCGGTGGGTAGCCCTTCAAGGGTCACCGCCCCTATATCCTTCTGGATTATGTTCGTTCAGGTCAGATCAGATGGACTTTGGTAGTAATTAGAGCATCATCACAACTCAAAAAAAAAATAGAGCATCATCTGGATTGTTGTACTTTGTTGAAAATTCCAAAACAAATATTAATTTTAAAATGTATATTGTTAGCGGCGTTCAGTCCAACGTCTAAACGAAACCGGTTCTACCGCTGCATGTAACTGCACCGAACGTCTCACATCAAACGTAGCTCAGCTAGTTGTTACCTCCAGGGCATATATTGCCTATTATTAGGACTATTGTGAGTAATAGAATAAGTCCGCATTGCTCCCTTGCATTGTTACTCTTACATGGTATCACGAGACTAGTTCTTCGTGAGATCTGCATCCTCCGGCCACCACGCCATGAGCAACACCACCAGCAGCGTCGTCGGCTCCACCAATGCCGCGCTCAGCTCCTCCTCCCAACCTGCGCTCGGCATGCCCTCCTCCTTGGCATAGGATCCTTGTTTGTGATCGGGTTAAGACGAATATGAGATGCTAATTGGCAGTCGAGCATGCGATTCTTGGCCCACACAATGCATCCCGGCAAATGATCCTCATTCCTGACAACAAGTTGAAGCTCCGCAGAGCTACAGGATTTCTTTTATGGAGTTACTGCAGGCTTTCCAAACAAAACAGATTAGATATTTGTCAGAAGTTGGTGGTTAATAAAATTTACTACAAGTTGGGGGACATGGCACCAAGAACGCACGTGAGCATCTTTATAGTGATTTATTATGTGTGCTCAAGAACAGGTCTATTCGAGTCACTTTGAGCCACCGCTTTTCCTGGGGCATTGATATCGTGGCGCGAGCTAGGTGAGAAGGAAAGCAGAGATGGGCAGCGGCGGTGAGGGTGAGGAGACGGCGGTGCAGTTGCTGGAGAAGAAGCCCCCCGCGCTGTACTCTGCAGACTGCCCGGGGTGCGCCATCGACCGGAGGAAAGCAGAGTTTAAGGGGATCCCGTACATGTTCTTCTTCCATATCTGGAGCATCAATCTCGTCTCAAGTATGCGCTCGTCTCCCTTTTCCCCGATTCCAGTTCATCACTGCATGGAACTCCACGACCATGCCACATGCTCTATTTGTATTTTGCTTGCTACTTTGCTGCCCTGCGCCCTCATGGAGCTAAAATTGGCTGGTACTACTGTTGCTAGATCATCTTATTCTGCAGTACAGTAAGTGGATATATATGTACTGTTGCCAATAATTGGAAGTAATACAGTATCAATACAACACAAGGTTTTCAGCTGCATCTGTGTATCAAATTAGTATGGCGTTAATTATGATATGGGTGCCTGAAGTCATGGGATTAAGGTCTCAGAATGCAAATTTGGGGGGACAAAACTTGGGTGCTTCCCCCCCCCCCCCCCCCCCCCCCCCGCCCTTTTTCCCCCCCTC
>LAPY01001263.1:37838-48161 GCA_000970635.1 Eragrostis tef
ACTGGGGGCCCCCCCCCCCCCCCCCCAATGCCACGGTCATTTGTCACCTCTCACCCCAGCGCTCTATATATATCCTTAAAATTAAAGTTCGCCATCAAGGAATGATTGATATATACTATAAACTCACCAATGGCATGTCCTTATTAATGGCTTGTCTCTTGTACCACTCTTTATGTCTTTACTTGTTGCTGCTACCTTGTTACACATATGTCTGCATTGTACATTGTTCTTTTCTAACATTCTGTCTTGATTATTGCAGGTTTGCCCATATTATCGATATATCCCTTCTTATACTTCATGGTATGGTGCCATCAATGACACTGCTTGTTGTACTTCTTGGATGCTCTCGATTTTGGATTCCGCAACTCTTAGGACGTTGCATTTGTTTTACTGAGTTTCTACTAACATCCATCATAATATGGGCATTTTGGGATCTATGCATTTTGCATTCTTATCCTTCTATAAGCATGTAAATATGTGATTGTTTAAAATTGTGGATTATGCATCATCTTTAGAGGAGATACGTAAATATGAAGTAAAGTTTTTTTTTCAACTATGAATATAATATGTGTACACCTGCATATGGGCTCCGATTTATTTAATGTCCATCCTTCTGACCTGTATGTAATTGTTTCAACAACAGATAAGAGACTTACATATTGCCAAAAGAGTGGAAGACATTGGGTATTTTGCAGGTTTAGTAGGTAATAACTTTCGAGTAGTGTGAATATTTTAATTCAAATATTTCTTTTTGCAACTAATTGTTTCTTCACACCCTTATTTTGTCAATGACATACTCCTAATTTGTTGTAGGTGCTTCATACATGTTTGGCAGAACATTAACCTCCGTCTTTTGGGGGGTGGTAGCAGATCGAATTGGGAGGAAGCCAGTTGTTGTATTTGGAATTGCATCTACGTCGGTATTTCAATTCAATGTTTATATCTGACTGAATTATATACCAACGACTAGGCTCATCAATATAACTAGTTTTATAATTCTTCATGACCTATCTCTAATGATTTGTGCCCTTTTAATTACTCATAGGATTGTGTTCAACACTTTGTTTGGATTGAGTACGCACTATTGGATTGCACTATCTACACGGTTTCTTCTTGGTTCTTTAAATGGCACACTTGGCCCAATAAAAGTAAGATGACTACATGATTTGATTTTGTCGGTTTGCTCAAGTGTTATAGGTAGTGACACGGTACTTGATGCTTACAGGCTTATGCAATTGAAGGTTGTCGACCTGAGCACCAAGCAATTGGATTATCCCTTGTAAATTTCGAATATTACAGTGGCATAGTTTTCACCATTATTTAATTAATTAAGCACGATTCATTTCATGAAATTTACTTTATATTTGATTAGGTTGGCACATCATGGGCAATGGGTCTTGTTATTGGGCCAGCTATTGGAGGATATCTTGCACAGGTGCATGCCTATGAAATTTTTACTGGATTTTCGCGATGAATGTCATAGGGATATTTGAGTTCACTGACATTTGTACTTATGCACAAACATTACTGCATCACTTTTCTTCACTTTCACAGCCAGCAGAAAAATATCCCATTTTGTTTCCGGTGAACTCATTCTTTGGAAGGTATATACATTTGACATACATTTAATTATATCGACTGTTTTCAGTTTTTAGTATAATTCTTCCTATGCTTTTATAGGTACCCATACTTCTTACCTACTTTATGTATATCGGTTCTGTGCTTGGTCATTCTAGTAAGCTGCATATGGCTTCCGGTATGTACAATAAAATACAATTTCTTCACTTACCTTATTTTGATTCATCAATTACCATACAAGTAGATCCAGTGGAGAAGGTCAAGGCACAGTCTTGTATAAAGTAAATTTACTAGATGTTTGCAAGACGACAATTTTAGCACATCATCAGGAGATAATTGAATCCTTTTTGTCAAGGACAAAACTGCTGAATACATGTATAGTACAGCAAAACTAAGTTACAAAATGTTGATGATACACGACCATGCATGGAACATTACTTTCCCAAAAGTAACAGAAAAATAATCTTAACAAGTAGGAGTACATAACATATTGTTCTTTTTATAAAAGTCTTCATCAATCTTTGTGGGATTCGTTACTTAAACAGAAAACTTTTGTAAGGGAAGGTTTTGTTTTGATTTATTTTTTTTAGATCAAAGGTTTCCCCTTCATTATTTAAAGCAACATCAGGTTCGGTACATTTGTAATTACATCGTTTGGCTCCATGCCGTTACACACACTTGGCTCCTCAACAGCCAACTCTTGTAAAGTCTCACCCACACTGATTACATTAGATGCCATATAATCAGAAGTTTCCCAAGTTAGCACCGGAATGTGATTTGATTAAAATTTCCTAGTTTTGTATCCGTGGTCCTCTACAAATTACATTTGAATATGTCTCCATCATCTATCAAAAACTATTACGTTGTTCGGAACATCTTGCAATAATAGGCACTCATATAAAGAAGTTTCTTATATAACATCACATTATTATACTTGCATTTATTTACGTTACACTAAAAGTAGTTAGTATATGTCTTATAACATATGTCTTATTTATGTTCAATTTAAAGTATGGCCTGCAGCAAATTTTCATGCTCCCTTCATCCCATGTGGCTTGTCTTGTAACATATACTAATTTGGTTTTAAATGTCTTATAAATACTGCAGGAAACACTTCATATGCATACATTGGTAAAACATCGAGATCAAGAAAATGAATCTTTCACTGAACGTTCGGCTACTGATTCTGTGGAATTTCTTGAGCAGCAAATTAGCTCAACTACAAATAAGAACATATTTAAGAATTGGCCGTTGATGTCGTCTATTATTCTCTACTGCATCGTCTGCTTTGACGATATGGCCTATTCCGAGGTACGTCTTCTCTTTTCTTAAATAAATCCCTGCTGCACCTTGCTTGAGTAATGAAAATAATGGGCATATATATTTGAACAGGTAAACAATGTTAATTAAGCATATAACATGAAAAGTGGTTCTTTGATTTCTTCAACTGAAGTACTGACAAATAAACATGTTAGGAAAACTTACCATTAAAGGTGAACACGTATTGACAAACTGGAAATAATCAGAGTCCAAAGATTATGCTTGATACAAATAATTTGGTCATAGCTGACAATTCTGCATATATATAGTGCAGCAGTATGATAAGATTATAACTCTGAGTCGCCTATCATCAAGAGCTTGTGAAGTAGGTGCATAAACTGAACTTTGGAATCTTTTTTTACACATCCCAAGCTCTTGACGACGGGCGACTCAACAGGCCTCCCGCAGCGAGTTTTGACTGGCCCCACTGCCTCCTGCAGTCGATGGAACAGGGTGGCCCATCATCCTAACGTCTGCCCTGTTCGCTCCTAGGTGTAGCTAGTTATGTCATTCGCATTCGTCGCTTCTACCTGTTTTTTTTAACATAACGTTATGGGATATAATTATCTACACGTTTTGATCAGTTTCTTGTTATTGGATTTTTTTCCAATGTTTTGGAGTGAGGCCACTAATGCGTTACTTCAAATTACTTGTAGATATTTCCTCTATGGGCTGAAAGTGATAGACGCCATGGCGGCCTCAGTATGTCATCTGAGGATGTTGGTCAGGTGCTTGCAATTACAGGTATATATATTAACTATTTGGTCTACTATGCATGTACTATTTTGTGTGAGCAAGGTAGTAGATATCAATAGAGCTTCAAATTAAAGATACTGTACGAGGATACTGTCTACACTATGTAGCAATAAAATATCATCGCAAAATGAATGAAAGCTCTGAATAAGTTCAGTTCAGGAATACCTAGTATAAATACGTTTACTAGCTATAAAGTTTTGACAGTGTCTCAAGATAATACAAGGTTATGGCACAGTCCGTATATTCCTAAAAAACTGTAAATTTATAGATGAAAATTCTGAAACAGCTTTGTAATAATCAGGAAGGCGATGTAAATGAAAAATAAAAATTGACATCAACTTAAATAACCATTATCATATAACATGGTCGTACTCATGAAGTTTCTATCTCATCTTTTACAGGTGCTAGCATTCTTTTGTATCAAACATTTATTTATCCTCATAAGGTGAAAGTTCTTGGACCAATCAATGCTTGCCGTGTCATGTCTGTGAGTACTTTCTCCTAATTTTTAAGAACTTCTCATTTTTAACTTGACTATAAGTAGAAAAACAATTAACATGTTAAGTAATTTTGCAGTTTTTATCAATGATGGTACTTTTTACTTTTCCATCAATGGCACATCTCTCAAGGTCGTCGTTGTCAATAGTTTTGACAATTGCATCCGCGCTGAAAGCAAATTATGTCTTATTTATGTTCAATTTAAAGTATGGCCTGCAGCAAATTTTCATGCTCCCTTCATCCCATGTGGCTTGTCTTGTAACATATACTAATTTGGTTTTAAATGTCTTATAAATACTGCAGGAAACACTTCATATGCATACATTGGTAAAACATCGAGATCAAGAAAATGAATCTTTCACTGAACGTTCGGCTACTGATTCTGTGGAATTTCTTGAGCAGCAAATTAGCTCAACTACAAATAAGAACATATTTAAGAATTGGCCGTTGATGTCGTCTATTATTCTCTACTGCATCGTCTGCTTTGACGATATGGCCTATTCCGAGGTACGTCTTCTCTTTTCTTAAATAAATCCCTGCTGCACCTTGCTTGAGTAATGAAAATAATGGGCATATATATTTGAACAGGTAAACAATGTTAATTAAGCATATAACATGAAAAGTGGTTCTTTGATTTCTTCAACTGAAGTACTGACAAATAAACATGTTAGGAAAACTTACCATTAAAGGTGAACACGTATTGACAAACTGGAAATAATCAGAGTCCAAAGATTATGCTTGATACAAATAATTTGGTCATAGCTGACAATTCTGCATATATATAGTGCAGCAGTATGATAAGATTATAACTCTGAGTCGCCTATCATCAAGAGCTTGTGAAGTAGGTGCATAAACTGAACTTTGGAATCTTTTTTTACACATCCCAAGCTCTTGACGACGGGCGACTCAACAGGCCTCCCGCAGCGAGTTTTGACTGGCCCCACTGCCTCCTGCAGTCGATGGAACAGGGTGGCCCATCATCCTAACGTCTGCCCTGTTCGCTCCTAGGTGTAGCTAGTTATGTCATTCGCATTCGTCGCTTCTACCTGTTTTTTTTAACATAACGTTATGGGATATAATTATCTACACGTTTTGATCAGTTTCTTGTTATTGGATTTTTTTCCAATGTTTTGGAGTGAGGCCACTAATGCGTTACTTCAAATTACTTGTAGATATTTCCTCTATGGGCTGAAAGTGATAGACGCCATGGCGGCCTCAGTATGTCATCTGAGGATGTTGGTCAGGTGCTTGCAATTACAGGTATATATATTAACTATTTGGTCTACTATGCATGTACTATTTTGTGTGAGCAAGGTAGTAGATATCAATAGAGCTTCAAATTAAAGATACTGTACGAGGATACTGTCTACACTATGTAGCAATAAAATATCATCGCAAAATGAATGAAAGCTCTGAATAAGTTCAGTTCAGGAATACCTAGTATAAATACGTTTACTAGCTATAAAGTTTTGACAGTGTCTCAAGATAATACAAGGTTATGGCACAGTCCGTATATTCCTAAAAAACTGTAAATTTATAGATGAAAATTCTGAAACAGCTTTGTAATAATCAGGAAGGCGATGTAAATGAAAAATAAAAATTGACATCAACTTAAATAACCATTATCATATAACATGGTCGTACTCATGAAGTTTCTATCTCATCTTTTACAGGTGCTAGCATTCTTTTGTATCAAACATTTATTTATCCTCATAAGGTGAAAGTTCTTGGACCAATAAATGCTTCCCGTGTCATGTCTGTGAGTACTTTATCCTAAATTTTAAGAACTTCTCATTTTTTATTTTACTTTAAGTAGAAAAAATTGACATATTAAGTAATTTTGCAGTTTTTATCAATGATGGTACTTTTTACTTTTCCATCAATGGCACATCTCTCAAGGTCGTCGTTGTCAATAGTTTTGACAATTGCATCCGCGCTGAAAGCAAATGCAGTAGTGAGTATCCTCAAAACCACAAATTATGCCTCCGTGCTTGAAAACATCAATTGCGTCCCGATATCCAGATAGTTATTTCGCTACTCTGTTGTTTAGAAGTGCAGGAGAGTAAACAATTTTAATTTGAAATAAACAGTGTGTGGTTTCAACTTTTTGTTGATATAACAAGACTAGCTAATATGTAGATAGATTTTCATTTGAAATAAAAAGTGTGTGTTTAATTAACAAAACTAATATGTAGAATGATCTTTCATACTGTACAAATACATTTTTTAAAAAAAAACAAACGCTATGTACTAATGTAATTCTTTTTTTTTTGATATTGCAAATTAATGCATGGATCTTTCAGGATCCTTTCTAACATCATCACTTAATGTATACATGTTAGATTACTGTTCTCACGTCCTCTTTCATACTTCAGAACAACTCTGTGGTATGTGCCTTTAAATTCTATTTAAAATGGATCGTCTTTTTTTATGAAAAAAAAATCATAAAAGCATTCCTTTGTTAATAATAGACTCAAGATCAAAGAGGGACTGCAAATGGCTTAGCAAACACTTTGATGTCCTTTTCCAAGGCACTCGCTCCAGCAGGAGCTGGTGTAATGTAAGTACAAATGGCTACATTATGCATTTTCTTAGAATGATCAAATTTTAGAATTGTTATATATATTTGATATGATTACAAACTCTGTCAACATTTTAGCTAATTTATTAGGAACGTTTTAGGCAAAACAAATGCTAATATAAGTTGGTATAGTTTTTTTAAGGCGTTCAAATATAAGTGTGCAAGATATGCCCCCTTTTACATTAATTTATAGGATAAATCCACTCTCAATTGATACTTTTAATTTTTAGATAATGAATTGATACCTTTTATAACCTCATGTTGTTAGAAATGTTTTTTCCATAAGATGGTCTAATTGTTATGGATGGCCATCACAAGAACTTTATTACTTCGCAAATATACGATAATCATGAAATTGATTATTTTCAAACTATAAACAACACCTTTCAACTGGCGGTACATGAAAAATATCTTGTTGACGTCATTCTCATGTCAATGCAGATTTTCCTGGGCGCAGAAACGTCAGCATTCCTTCCTCTTTCCAGGTAAATGGGCAGATTATTGTTTTCGGAAAGTGAGCGAAGAGAAACCATCTCTTGGTTCTTAATATATGGCGTTTACAATGGCTAATGTAAGAGCAATGTGTCGATGTTGGCTCTAGCTGCGCTGGTTTGCGACAAATGGGATAATAGGATTATAGGCAGCGATGCCCCAATTAATTTTTTAACTGCTGAGTATTAGCTCTAGTGGATCCAAACTATTCTATTCGCTACAAGGAAATCAATAAATCTTATATACTTAGGACAATTACAAAGTTGTTGTCTCATAGTTCATCTCATACGTAACACATAATTTTTAGACTGCCTATCAGACTACCAGTACAATGGGCATGATTGCTTTAGTTGTATCGTCGTGATTACATCTTTCTTTAATTTGAGAATAAGCAAACAAATATTTATGAGTTGCATGGCAACTATAATTCATACAATTATGAGTAAGCCGTCTCATACTCCTAAATTTTTTGACATGAGGTGGTTGCTTCGCGAAACTACCACATCTTTCTCTCACCACCTCTCTCTCTCTCTCTCTCTCTCTCACTCTCTATCATCACATTAAAAATCCTACTTGGCTTTGCTTGAGACGAGCTATAAGGTTGTTTACGTGTAGCATTGTACCTGCCCTTACAAGTCCTGTCACCAAACAGAGTTAGTTGGGGATACGTTAATGATTCACATGGGGGACATCTATCATACCTCAATGTCTCTTGGTGCCTCTTACAAATTTCGCACTTTGTTAATCCCTGCTACAGTTAATGGCTAATTTTGAATAATAACAATAATTTAGCGTAATATGTCACTGTTATCAAACTATCACTTTCTACTACATCTGATACTTTCACTTATTCTTGTATGCAGGTGACCAGATGGTGTTCTTCTGTTTGGGCATTGTCGTGTTTATCGAATTCATTTGGACATTCAAGCCATTTTTAGCCGTGACGGGGCCATTGCCTTCAAGTTAACCACCCTGCTGTGTAATATATTCAGAAGTCAGTTGCCACGACAGCATACCTGATGTGAGAACTTATGTTCAATGTACGTTAGGAAAGAGAAACATGAGAACCCTGGGTTATATAAAACACTAAATCAATAAGAAAAATTGGCTAATGTGACAATTGGAATGGATCATTTGATCCTGTCGAATATATAGTTCAGATGTGCCACCTTTGTTGAATCCAACCACCAGCTTTTTTGAGCCGAGCTCCTTCTGGCCTAAAATGCGTTCAGTTCATAGATGAAAACAGTCGTATACATGTTCGAGTAGTTACCCATATGAACACAAACATGCACGCCCTTCATGCTCCTTATTATATTCAAGATTGAGAGCTCCTTGCGCACCGTCCTACAATACGGCGTGGATGGCGAGGCGGAGCCCTGTTTCGACGTTTCGTTTGCTTGCCGGCCGGCAATGCCGCACGGGCAGAGCCAGAGAGCAGAGAGTGAGCGAAAGGGGGTGGGCAGCTCGATGCCAGAGGAGGCTGCCATGAACTGAACGCTTTTTATGTTGGCTAATAACCCAGAGCCATGGTCCAACTGGAGGAATGCTTGCTGCACCTCAAAAGTTAACCCTAGAAGTGAGAGACTCCTCTACTTTTAAGTAAGTTCAACCCTCTCTCACAAACAATGTGAGACTAATTTCAACAATCTTCTCCGTCATACATTGGTGCCTCACTATGCTTGACCGGCCTCACACAGGCTAACGGGACACACCCGACAGGCCTCAGGCTCACGAGCACACACCCCCGTCCACTAACCACTGGCCCCACACCACTTTTCGTATGCAGAGATTGTCGGTCTGGCTCTGATACTACTGCTGGCCCATACCCGGGAGCCATGGACCAACCAGAGGAATTCTTGTTGCACTCCAAAAGCTAGCCCTAAATGTGAGAGACTACCCTACTTTTAAGTTGGTCCAACCCTCCTCCCACAACCAATGTGAGACTAATCCTAACATTTTAGGCCAGGAGGATCTCGGCTCAAAGCTGGCTAGTGCAACAATGACGTGCCCCGCTTTTGACGTGCACTTCCCTATCCGAAGATGTTAATCCATGCGCGTGCGACGTTCTAACTGCATACGACGACGGACTTTTCTTCTTCCTTCTTCAACTCCATCGCCCTTTCTCTCCTTCACACCGTCAACTCCGACAAAACGCCCCCGTCGCAGACCGCCTCCTGCTTCCAGCGGCGTTCTGCTACCGCCAAATTCTCCTTGATCCGCTCTTCGCCGTCGGCCTCCTCCCTGTGTCCAGCAACTTCCATCGTCGTTCACCACAGGCAACACTAACCACTACAACTACGATGCCCCTGCCGCCTACTCTGCTCACCACCCTCCTACCTACTCGCGGTTGGCGGCCCTAACACCGCCCCGCCGCCACCGTCCCCCACCACCAGGTCACGGCCGCCGTCCCCGAACCCCTCCTCTACAGTCGACGGCCATGAAAGGCTTCCTCCAACCTCCAACCCCGAACCCGAAGCTTTCTGCACTCGCCGGTGTCGCCGCTCCTTCTTCTCTCGCTTCTGCTTCGGAGCTGACACGCGAGCAGCGCTACGCGTGCACTAGCGTAGATAAGACTTTCTGTTCCTCATCCTAGGAAACACAGGAAAAGAGACGAAGAAAAATAACGTAACACATGACTTCTACGCTACCTTGACAGTAGTTTTTTTTTTTTTTTGAGGAGACGCTACCCTGATAGTTAATGGAGGACTGCTAAAAAAAGGTTCGCACTGGCCAAGGGGGCCGAAGACTCCATGCTAGATGGGCGAGAGCGGTGCTCAGGAGGAGATAAGGTCCGTATTGGCAAAGTGGGCCGAAGACTTCATGTTAGATGGATCAGGCCGCGTGGATGTACTCAAGGCTTGAGTGAGGCCCAAACGAATTAAGGCCGGCCTAGTGAGGCCCAAACGAATCAAGGCCGCATCACCGTAAACGCTAAAACCCCACGAACCCTAAGGCCCGAGAGGTCTGTGAACGTTCGCCCGCCCTGCCGCCTTTTGCCGGCGAAAAATACAGCTCTCCTCCCACCTCCGGCAAGCTCTCCGCCCGCGGTGGCCGCTCGGAGCGCCCTTCCCCGCCGATGCCCGAATCCGTACATT
>LAPY01001263.1:79783-106887 GCA_000970635.1 Eragrostis tef
GGGAGGGGGGGGGGGGGGGGGGGGGGGGGGGGACACTATACATCTATTGCAACAACACGCTCTATATCTATACAGCTGGATGACATATACTTCCAGGCGTAAATAGGGGTGGTCCAGCCATATTGTCATGCATAATATGTTATGCTTACCAATATGGCCCCACCCTATATCACAGGCACTATTATTGTGCTTTGCTATATGATTTGAGAATTAATCAAGAACAAATTAGTTATTATTTGGTCATTGTTGGTCGCCAATGGCTGCATTCCAGCAATGTCACCACCATTTATCCCTACAACTACTTTGATCCTTGAAAAAAAATTTATCATGATGAACAACTAAGCGACTATTCATGTTTTGTGTTTGTTACTATTATGTAAAGTATATATTGCCGATACAAACAATACAAGGAATACCCAGGTTGGTCTGCTCTTATGTTTGAGTATCAAGATATAAGGATGGGGTAAGTTTGTCATTTGCACGTGATAATAAATGGAAACAAAAGAGAGATTTAGGTGCTACACATCTGCCATGCTACCGATAGCAGTTGATGCTGCCTCTTCACCAGCATGGCATCGTACCCACACGTTTGCTATGGTATAAGTTTCGAACAAAGGTAAAGCTTGAGTATGTCTCCGCTCTATAATAGTGCTAAAAGGCCCAAATATTTTCTTTAAAAGAATATGCACAAACCATGACAGTGTTTAATTGGTTGTATAGGTAAAGGGGAAATCCCTTTAGTGCCATTGGAAACTTTCTCGGTCCCTCGAACACCACTGGTTAAACTTGAATCCCATATGTGCCAGCCTTCTCACATTCATAACCAGTGGCATGATTTAATGAAAATCATGTTTAGAAATGAGGTAGATTTGAAAATGGAGATGATGATAAAGACAGTAAACTAACAGGAGCAGCAACCGAAAAGTGTCGTTATATCAGTTTGATATAAAAATATTATGACCACTGTTTATTGAAAATTTCTTTTCCATAGTTACTTTTATGTAATGCTCAAAGTCATATGCTAATTGATTAGAAAGCACCATTGGTACAACATATAACTCACTTCACATAGCTACCCTAAATTAATTAGTACAAGGCAAGAGAAATATTAGTTAAGAAATATGTATGTCCCTTTTGGTTGACTCGCATCATAGGTGCCTTCAGTTATTTATTTCTTTGTCAGTTCCATCATTTTTATCACCACCAGGATGACCTAAAAATAAAGAGAATAAATAAATAAATAAATAACAGAACAACACGGTCAAAATTGAAAAAAAAATTGCACAACATGGATTAATATTCAACATGATTGTAAATTTATCAACAATAAATTGGTTTTTTTATCATTCTTGTTAACTTTTTTTATCAAGAATAAATTGAAACAAACAAATAAAATATTTGTTTTATAGTTACCTTTTTCTCCTGATACTGGGTTTCGCACAATGTATAATCTTTTAGCAGATGCTAGGAATAACCTGTCACAAATGCATATAACATTACTTCTTCATTTTTTCCCTACACGACTGGCATTAGCATATGTTATCTTCTAAAAGGCTAAACATATTAGAAAGTACTATTAGCATGAATACTCATAATATGATGACAGAAACTTTCTCAGTGATTATTCTCTCTTTTTTTGTGTGGATCTCAGTGATTATTCTCTCACGCATACCCTTTTGTGATAATTGTGAGTTCTGGTACACAACTGTAATGGCTTTAATAATCCTAAACTTATTATAAATGATGTAGTATTTTATTATTCTAGTACAATCTTGACTGTTGTATGATATGCAAATATTAGTGAGATTGTTGGCAAATCTTTGCCAATTAATTACTCCTTTAATTATATTTTTGATGCATACCACACATTGATACATTGAATCTTTTCACACAATCTTGGTCAGTTGGTCTGCATGATATGCTACCAATAATGAGGTGTCTGTTGGTTGATTTAAGCATCTAACACTTACTACTACGACAATATCAATGCATCGTCATACTACATTGATCTTTTGATGCAGTCTTGGTCTCTATGTGTGTGATATATCGTACTGTAAGTGAGATGGTTGGGCGATTGTGAGCATTAATACTTACTCCCATGGAACATCTCCAACAAGCATCCTGTCACCCTCAAAATCTTCATATAGGAATAGAAATTTGTCACTATTGAAAGACTTTTCTTCTCCCGCATTTATTCTTGAACAATCTGCAGCTGCATTTGGAATTGAAAATCCAGTTTTTGAAGCAATCAATGAGAGAGAGAGAGAGAGAGAGAGAGAGAGAGATTGGAAACTTTCTCGGTCCCTCGAACACCACTGGTTAAACTTGAATCCCATATGTGCCAGCCTTCTCACATTCATAACCAGTGGCATGATTTAATGAAAATCATGTTTAGAAATGAGGTAGATTTGAAAATGGAGATGATGATAAAGACAGTAAACTAACAGGAGCAGCAACCGAAAAGTGTCGTTATATCAGTTTGATATAAAAATATTATGACCACTGTTTATTGAAAATTTCTTTTCCATAGTTACTTTTATGTAATGCTCAAAGTCATATGCTAATTGATTAGAAAGCACCATTGGTACAACATATAACTCACTTCACATAGCTACCCTAAATTAATTAGTACAAGGCAAGAGAAATATTAGTTAAGAAATATGTATGTCCCTTTTGGTTGACTCGCATCATAGGTGCCTTCAGTTATTTATTTCTTTGTCAGTTCCATCATTTTTATCACCACCAGGATGACCTAAAAATAAAGAGAATAAATAAATAAATAAATAACAGAACAACACGGTCAAAATTGAAAAAAAAATTGCACAACATGGATTAATATTCAACATGATTGTAAATTTATCAACAATAAATTGGTTTTTTTATCATTCTTGTTAACTTTTTTTATCAAGAATAAATTGAAACAAACAAATAAAATATTTGTTTTATAGTTACCTTTTTCTCCTGATACTGGGTTTCGCACAATGTATAATCTTTTAGCAGATGCTAGGAATAACCTGTCACAAATGCATATAACATTACTTCTTCCCTACACAACCGGCATCAGCATATGTATGTTATATTCTATAAGGCTAAACATATTAGCATGAATACTCATATGTTGATTATCAGAAACTTTGGCATTGTTCTCTCATGCATAACCTTTTGTGATGATTGTGAGTTCTGGTTATAATGGCTTTAATTATCCTAAAATTATTATAATTGATGATATTTGTGAAGAGGTAGTATTTTATTATTTTGATACAATCTTGGCTGTTGTATGATACATATGCAAATATTAGTGAGATTGTTGGCAAATCTTTAGCAATTAATTACTCCTATAATAATATTATTGATGCATACCACACACATTGATACATTGAATCTTTTCACACAATCTTGGTCTGTATATGATATTCTACCAATAATGAGATGGTTGTTGGTTGGTTGTAAGCAGCTAATGCTTATTACTGTGACAATATCAATGCATTGTCATACTACATCATAATCTTTTGATCCAGTCTTCGTCTCTATGTGTGATATATATTGTACTGTAAATGAGATGGTTGGGCTATTATGAGCAATTAATACTTACTCCCATGGAACATCTCCAACAAGCATCCGGTCACCCTCGAAATCTTCATATAGGAATATAAATTTGTCACTACTGAAAGCCTTTTCTTCTCCCACATTTATGCTTGAACAATCTGCAGCTGCATTTGGAATTGATAATCCAATTTTTAAAACAATCAATACCAGAGAGAGAGAGAGAGATAGAGAGAGAGAGGGAGGGAGAGAGAGAAAGAGAGACTCTGTAAATTCCTTTTCACATTTTCGAATCATGTGTTGAGGTGCTAGAAAATTTCACCGTCACGCTATGTTTCAAATTATCAACATCATTTGACAGATGAAAAACTACATCTATTAATGTCCATAAAAACACATTTGCTCAAATTAAATGTATGATGAATGGCTAATCTAAATGTTCTTCTCCTAGGCTAAAAAAAGTTAGTAAAATCAAATTGTTGATGTTACCGACCCCAGGTACCCACTGATTAGGAAGGTACATAGAAGATAGTCCTATACTCTCTAGATAGACATGTTGTAATTAAATAGAAAACATAGTTTAACCGACTAGAAAACCGATTGTGTAACCTTGCCTCCCGGGATATACAAGGCAGACAGGGACCCTACATCAAGTACACAAACTGGAACAACCAAGGAGCACTACAATCCCCAACACATGTTTTAGGGTATTATACATACGTTTTCGAGGGTCCGAGCCTCTAAATTTGTGTCTTCTGTTACGATCAAGCTCTAGATCTCACGCATGGGCTAATATTGAAATTATTGGTGTCAAATACCGTCATAAATACAAAAGCAAAACTTAAAGGACATGATAAAATAAAGAGGGAAAAAACATGAGCGTCGGGCACTTACGACAGAAGAAGTTTATTGTCATCTTTGTGAGCACCCGGGAGAGGGATTCATAGGTGCCATGGGCCCTCAAGTTTATTTTCCTTGCAACAGCATAGCCTTCCATGTGCACTTTTGCAAACATATTGACCGGTGCCCTTGTCTCTACGAGGTCGATGCTGTTTTTCGAGGCCACTGCATTCTTCTCGTTGCCTGCAGGCACAGTCATGCCTTTCTTTTCCTCGATAGTGACAGTCCCATCAGACTTGGTTGTGTGCATGGCTGTGATGAGGTTGCGCCGAGAGGTGTGCACCGGTGGCCAGCCTACAGCCGATGGCAATGGGATGGCATGGGTCTCACTGTTGATAAGAAAATGTTATTTGGGTAAAACATGAGAGAAGAAAATTTCCATTGAGTCAAAATAAAAAGTTCAAGTTGTCTAAATTTCAAATTTTATACTTTTTTTGTCTGACAAAATACTTTGTGTAACTTGAAACTATAAGTGCACCATTTCAATGGCAACCCGAGCGATGCTACCTTGCACCCAACACCCCTTCCTCCATCTCTTGCTTAGGAAACCTCTAGATCCCATTTCCAGCTTTTGACTGTGGGGGTTATCCCGTGTATTGTACAAGAGGTTTTAACTTATAAACGTTTCCAGGGGAAGGGAAGGTGACAAAAAAATACATAGTAGTGTAGAAATGGCTTAAATTTAATCACTGGAAGATTAGAAGTTCTTATGAGAGAAAATGGAAAGAAAATGGGCCGGGCAAAAACATAGCTATTAGAGATCATTGAGAGCTAGTACTTTAGCTGCGGCACACATCCTTATAGGCAAGGCAGGGACACTAAGAAAAGGTCGTTTTTACGGAAAAGACTGCACTGCACTAGATGGGCGAAAATGAAGCCAAGTAGCCAACCATGCCTGTTGCGCTCATCATTGCTGCCGGCGCCACCCTCTAATCTCTGTTCTGAATATTCCCTCGCTTGCAGGCCCAAAGATCTCTCGTGTACATGCATCCGTGCATGTCTGCCGATATCTCCATTCTACGGCTTCTGCTCCTCCATAACGGTCCCTAAAGCATACGAGTACCACCAATTCTTGACTACTGTGCCTAGATACTTGACAGGACTACTGGTCATGGTCAAGTTACGGGCAGATTTGCAATATCTAAACTACTATGTGGGATATACGTATATATACCTGCCCAATCAGCATCTGAGAACGCACCATTAAAGGCTCCTTTGTAAATTTCAGGGTTACATCAAAACAGAAGGATTATGTGCGACTAAAGGAGCTACAATATTTCATATGGGTGTTCTGTAAATCACAGTTAGGATAGAAAAGTTTTTTGAATTTGTGTACATATGTTTAAAATGAACTACTTCGATGGATAGAAAAGGGAACTCAACGATAACATCTAATCCATGAACTATCCATGAAACAGTTCATTGATAAGATGTTATTCGTAAGTCATTCTAATATGCTTCTATGAGACATGAATATTTGCATAATATAACAATCGATGATTGGTGAAAACTGTTAATGATTCCAATCATTTGCGTAGATCACTAGTAGCTTTGATGCTCCCTTCTTCCAGTGTTCACTATTTGCATCGTCATGATTTCAATTCTACAGCCAAACATTCTAAACCCAAGTAAAATCATATCCCATCGTAAATGAGAGTACCTATACCTGGGAGGAAGTTAAGTAAAATCATATTCCATTTAATAAAAGTTAGATGGATCAAAATCTGAAACTGAAAATTCAAATGTGTGGTGTGCAGTGCTATACCTAACCCATGTAAAGCAAATGAAGTCCCATTTTAGAAGTATATATTATTCAACCAGCTTATCAGCAATCGCTAAGCTGAAGCTCAAACATGGAAACATAAATGATTTAATTCACCAAAAAAAAGTTAACGCACGTGACATTGAAAAAAATGCTTCGCTGCGTCGCTTAACAAGTATTAACATACTGGCTCACCTTGGAACGTATGCGACCGTCGGCATCCGATCCTGCTCTGCTGCCGCCTTCTGCTGACGGGCTGCGAGGCTCCATGGGTGCATGAAGCTGGTTGGGCATGGCATGAACGCCGACGTCCAGCCAACGCTAGCCGTCAGATCACTGTCATGGTCATGTCCCGCGCTAAGCTTACTGGCAGTGGCGGTGGGGGTAATGCCGCTGCTCAAGCAACCAACTTCGCTGCTGCTTCGGTTGTCTCCGCAATTCCCGTCGCTCGCTTTGGCGCCACGGCATTCGATGGCGTCGCAGCCACTGCCACCACGGGACAAGGACATGCCAAGGCTAAGGTCCAGATGGCCGTGGAAGCAATTGCCGCTGGAGCTTGCTTCCTTTGGCCTAATGGCGGTTGTCATTGTAGTGGTAGCATGAACTCTCTCTTGCCTTCCAAGAGGAGGCGTCTCAAATGATACTAGATTCATCATAGGTCTATGGATTAAAAGAACGATGAGATGGTAGAAGTAGAGTTAAGAGCTAGGTGAAGGAGAGTGAAGGACTGTGCTCAAGGAGTGAAAGAGTAAGTCTGCTGTGTGAGAGCTGGTCGAGATAGATGGTTTCTGGTCGGAGAATTAGTATGCTAGCAGAATATAAGATGTTTCAGGAATGTTTGATGGATGGGCAATGTACATGTAGCTTGATATAGAGATGTGGAGGCACAATGACTCCACACAAGATTCTGTAAAAAAGATGCTAGTATGATGTGGAAGAGAGGCACATGTGTGACCATGCTAGGTAGAGTAATAGCTCCATCATGTTTCTTTGCGTATCTGGACATGACTTTTTTTTTTTTGATATCTCACATGAGAATGGCTTCTAACATAGATATCCAAATCTGAAAGTTAAAATTTATTAGATGCCACCTTTTATCAAACTCTATTGAAGAAGAAAGTTTGGAATTAATTAATTATCTTTTTGTATAGGCCATTATGATCTCTATACTTGGGTTATATAGTTGAATTCTCCATTGCGTTTTTCTGAATCTCACAGCTACTAAAAAAGTTCATTTGATTATCTCTCAAATTAACAAGTCCCTTGTGTGACAAAATAGTGATATTTAGTAAGTTTGATACATTAGATACTGTGGATTGGATACATTGTTAGGACAAGTATGTTTAAGAACAAGTTTAATTTTGGTGGGATCTGACTAAAATGGAATCCCGCGCTTCAACTTGGGGAAAAATTGGTGAGCATTTGCACTCTAAGCAATGTGGGAAACTCTTTTGCGTCTAGGTCGATTTGCTTTTCTGCCTTGTCATGGATGTGCCGGCTGGCTAGCTCGTACATGGTGGGGATGAGACCATCATCTTCTCCACCACGATGCAGTACTTCTTGTTGTGTCTGTGCCCTTTAATTATTGCTTCAGCCCTACTTTGCACCGGGAATTTCCAAAAGGTGACCTACCTTAGCCAGCTCTCCAATGCTTGAAAATATATATAGATACAAACGCACATACATATATGCCCGCACATTAGCATCATCAAGTTGAAATCAAAACACTTCGCAAAAACCAAAGTTGAAATCGAAACAAGATTGTATTCTTTTTGCATGCATCGATGGGCACTAACCATATAATCAAAAGCTACAATGAACTCTTTTGAAGAAGCTTATTTTATTGACGTACCTTTTTCATTCTTGGGTGCTTGAGCAATCCATTTGCATGTTTCTTTTTGCTCACACAATATGGATGTGTGTCAATAGATCTGATAGTGATCTTATGAATTATTGTTCTAGGTTCCTGGAGTTGGATTTGTCCTTTTGATCCTTGGTTTGGATACGGTGCTGTGATTGTTGTACTTACACTTGTTTGTGATGAGTGTGAACATAGCTGCAGATAGATTAGTCGGCACTTGTTAATTCGTGATATGATCTGAGAATATGAGAGATATGGCCGGCATGGAGCATATCAATCTCCATAAATGCACCAGACCGATTTGTCCCTCCAGTACCATGTAATTTTGTGTACTACTTTTGGATATGGTTCTAGCTACTCCTAATACGAGTAACATTGAACAAGATCTTAGTTAAATGGCGAGTTTGTGTCTAGCTAACATGTGCCTCCAAATTTTTTTTCTGAAACATTTCCAAATTGTATATATTATATAATGGTAATTTACCAACCATTACATATGATGCAGCATACTGCTCCTTCACATAAATCATTATCGTCCCACCAAAAAAGAGAGAATCATTTGGATAGCTACCTGCAGGTCCATATATCTTGATTACTACATGAATCCATGATGATGAGCGCACATCGGAGATCCTGTATATGTAGATCGATGTAACGAATCATTTAAAGACGGCATCGAGCAGACAATCCCTTCGAATTAGACCATCCACCCTACACTCGAGCACGTTTGCGCTTGTTCGCACGGTGGTGGGAATGATGGGGTGATCAGTAGCTGCGAAGAGGAGAGAATCAGCATCTGCTCAAACTTAACCTAGATAACATATGTCAATAATGCCTTGTGAAATTCTTATTTCACCTACAGAGTATTTTGTTGGCCATCAAAGTTTTGTATCACTGATTAAAAAAACGTTTTGTATGTAAACATCAGCATGAATAATTTGGAATTATGTTTATCGACTTCTCTACAATTCAGCAAGGGAGAAATATTTGTACTCTTCACCAGTCTATATTTATGAAAACCACTGTTCATTTGATGGATATTTGCTGCTCCGACTATGGGTCCCCCCCCCCTTTTTCTCCCACCTTTATAGGCACATCTCCATTCTTATCAAAGCACCATAACAGCCATGCTCATGATGCCACAAAACTGGTATGCGCCCCTCACTCTAGTGGTACCCATTGGTAACAAATAATGTTCTTCAACCTAAGTACCGATGAACTTATATACATGCATTCCTTCTGTACTTGCTCTAAGAGAAATCAACAGCAAAAACAGTGAGATTGCATATACAGCTGGTGTGCACCCATAAGCGGCCACCATCATCAAAACCTGAGTATGAAATACAGAAGGATGATATGTAATGCAAATACGAGGTGAGAGTGCATATATATGTACCTTGACACAAAATGCAACCATTAAATTAATACTATTTCGTAGTTGCAAATGTCTGATATCCCAATTGGAAATCCAATGGAGATCGATGTGGCTCCTAACATGCAAGTTTCGCAAACAATATGGAGCTGGGCTTAGGGACTGATCTCCTTGAGATGGTGTGTATTTCCTCTTTCTGTCTCATTTTGACTTCGCCATGTTTGCCAGAATAGCATACCCCTTGGTAAATTCATGTGCAAACCAAATTACGTGAATACTTTCCTCATATTTCTCAACAAAAACCATAAAAAAATGGAAATTATTATTCTTCCCTTGCAAAAAATTATTTAAATACATTCCTAGTCATTGGATGAGGAAGGGTGAGAGGCCGAGGGGAACTAGGTTGATTACGACCTGCTTGAGCTACCCCTCCTAAAGATTGGTCTGCTTCTGCCGCTGCGTATGGCCTGATTAGGCATAGCCAAAAAAATAATTGCATGCTTCTGCAAAATCCCATTATTATATCATGCATGAGCTCTTTTATGTGAATCCGTCATTTCATACATATTTGTAACTCTAGTTCAGATGAAAGCACTCTCTGCAGGAACAAATACAGGTTGTGTTATTAAAAAAACATAGACGATTTTTCAAATAATGTTGTTTTTTGGAATCTATAAGATTATAATTGTTTTTGTCCAATACGGAATAAAACATATCTGACTCTCATCAAAATTTGAACTAACTTCTTACCTTGATGTTGTCATGTTGCAGATGTAGTATATTCGATTGGAATAAATAGGAAGCTTCGGCCAGCGGGTCGAGAGCATGCACTGGTTAGTCAAAAAAAAACATGGTGCTAATCACGGCTAATTACTAATCACGGCTAATTACGCTGATTATATGAGGCCTTGTGCTATCATAAACAACACATTAATTAGAACTCGTTACTAGAACGAGGGAACTATAGTTTATCTGATCGATATATTTTAAGCTAGGGACTGGCGAAGCTATTCACGAGGCGACATGCGTACTAGAACAAGATGATGACAATGATCACTTTATTTTCCTTTCTGTCCATCCTTCTGAACTTTTCCCCCCTTTTTCTTTCGTGGCCTTTCTTGCCTGCATTACTTTCTTAGTGTCACCGATCCAATGGCAAAAGCCGAGCAATCGAGCCGTGCATTACGGTAAGGGGAAAAAGAGAGGGTTAAAGCAGGACATTAAGCCAAAGAGACGAGCTTATAAATCATGGATTTGTTATTTCCTCAGGTATGTAGGCACATGTCTAGTGTGTTAGTCATTGCTACGGCATAATAGACTGTAGTTGAGAGTACTCTGCCTCTTCCTGTAATCAAACCAAGACGCTAATCAATTTCAAATTTGCATTTTTTTAATAAACTCAAAGTTATAGAGTGTAGCCAAAAAGGTGCATCAAAGTTCTCGTGCTAGCTAGCACGCACATGAATCATGTCCAGCTTGTCCTGCACGAGGCACTACTTCCTCCAGCTACAAACTCTGAGGCGGATACACCATTGATTGGTATCCAGAATGGATGCCACAGGAAGAACAGTAGTATGAGCAGCTTGCTACTATCTCTGGAACAAGCTGAGCAGAACGAACCTACCATGGACTGTGACACTGAAATGAATCAATGTTTTGAGCATAGCAGGGCCATTCCCCCAGCACTAGCCATGGCCACGCTCGGATCCAGCCCCACATCTCACACGCGAGCACAGGCATCGATCATTACGTTGTTTGAATACAGCCGGCGAGAGCCCCATGCCGCGTCGCCGGAACCGCCTGCTCTCGATGCTGGGTCGAAAAAGCGGCATGCCACGTACAGCCTCTGCCGGAGAACCGTAATATTCCTCGACCAAGACGCCATGATTGCCGCAGCCCTACCGTCGGCCCCTCCGCCATAATCGAGATTGTGAAGAAGAACCCGAGGTAAGGGACGACGAGAGGCTGATAGCTCAGCTTAGTTCTCTTCTCTAGGCGCTGCTTTTGCGCCGTGCCGTGCGTGCGCCTTTCCTAGTCCCCTTTCCCTAAAGGTCCCTCTCTCCGGTGGCAGCATAAAATGGCGAGCGGGCGGGCTCCTCGGCGCAGCTCCCGATTGATCAGAGATCATGGCCGCCTTGACTGGCCGGCGGCTGGGGCACTCGGCATGGCCAGTTTCGTGCATGGGGGGGCAGCTGCGCCCTGCATTCAGGCTGCAGCAGAAGAAAGGCCACGGCCACCAGCCTCTGCAGAACATTCAGACTAGAAGGCATGATATATATATATCCTACCTAGTGCTGTTGTATACATGAATCGGTAGATCTTTCATAGCGGACTACGGTTCCAGGGAATGAGGGAAGGCAGCTAGTGCAACAAAATGCAGCAGCGAAAATGCACCAACGAGACAACAACTGCAGTTCGTTCTTATAGTAAGCTGTGGTAAATCCTATGCCAAATATGGTCGCGACTTTTAAGCTTCACAGGAAGGGAAATGGTTCGTTTCACCCCCTCTGAACAATGAACAAAACATTGGCCCCCATCTACTCCAAGTTATCAAAACGATGATTTGTCAAAAAAAAAAGAAGTTATCAAAACGATGCAATTCACCCCACATCCAATTTTTTTTTCATTACTCGAGTTGAGTTTAAAGCTCAATTTTTCGTGAAACAAAGAGTTAGCTAATGTACCTTCAAATAAATGATCATCCAGAATGATATGTTGCTCAAATCAACAGTGACATTAGAAAAAAAAATGAAGTCCCAGGTGGTTACTATGTGGCACTCTATGTTAGGACACTTCCAAAGACAGAAACTTACTGAAAAGTTAAAGTTCTCCCGTTTGGAAAGATATGCACACACACAAAAAAAATACTGGAGTTACCTTTTGAACTTTTCCCCTTGAAGAGTACTAGTCAATCACAGCAATATTCAAGTTCTCAAACATTGTACGCTTCTTGATTGCTCAATGTTATCATCAACCGACCCCTACAATGCATTCATGAGAAATGAAAAATAATAGAACAAAAAGTGTTCAACATAAGGAGTTCACTAAATACATTCAGATGTCTATTGTCAGGTTGCAACAACTTTCACTTGATTAAAATAACTACAATCAGATTTGCAATTGACTGGCTGTACCTTTCTAAAAAATCACTAGCATACCTCACCTAATTGCAATCTCATAACTTTAGCAAATCCATAAGTGACTTCAGTTTTGCACAATTTAATAGGCCCAATATTTCTGAAGTAGAGAATTTCGGTCTTTATTAAGTTTAGTAAGTAGTTCCAACTACAGTATATGATCAATAGTAAGAATTTGGTATGTTAAGTTTAGTAAGTATAAGGTGAGTAAGCCAGGGCAGTCAAAGAAAACTACTACATCCGTTCTATATCAATCTTTTTTTCTGTATGTAGTTAATATCAATGTATAAGAACAGTATGATAGGATGTGTCCATTGATAAACCCTGTGACCAAGCTACATCAGTTTCATGGGATACATATATCACATCACCACAACCGCAAGTGCAAATAGAAAGTGTCCACAACCGCAAGTTAGTTCAAATAGAAGTTGTCCACAACCACAACTGCAAGTTCATCAAATAATGCAAGCACAAAGTAGTTGGTTCATGAAATAGAAGTTGAAATACAACATGAAAGTGGAAATTAACAAGGTGGAATTGGCGACCAAGCATCTACACATGCATTTGGAGCATTTGGCGCATTTGGAGTTGTCGGATTATTGTATCCCGTCGATTGATTCTGCACGAAAAGAGATGCATATGTAAGACAAAATTCTCAAGTGACTGTAAGAAATGAAACTACAAGGTTCTCAAGTGACTCACAGGAGTAACTGTAGGAGGTGGTGAAGGGAATAGCCCAGGAGGCAATGGCGGTAACGGCCAAAGACTTTGCATGTATTGGTACATCTGCACCATTTGCAGCTGAAACATCTCCTGCATCCTCCGCCGATGTTCCTCCAACATCTCCTGCATCCTCCGCCGATGTTCCTCCAACATCTCCTGCATCCTCCGCCGATGTTCCTCCAACATCTCCTGCATCCTCCGCCGATGTTCCTCCAACATCTCCTGCATCCTCCGCCGATGTTCCTCCAACATCTCCTGCATCCTCCGCCGATGTTCCTCCAACATCTCCTGCATCCTCCGCCGATGTTCCTCCAACATCTCCTGCATCCTCCGCCGATGTTCCTCCAACATCTCCTGCATCCTCCGCCGATGTTCCTCCAACATCTCCTGCATCCTCCGCCGATGTTCCTCCAACATCTCCTCCAACTTCGCCTCCATCTCCTCCTGTAGTTGGGCCTACAATATTTCATCCCAATGTTACAACGCAATGCAAAAATATGTAAAAATCAATGAACGACGAATAAAACAAAAATAACCTGGACTTGCTCAATCTGGATCTGTGCAGCGCTCGGTCGTGGGCATATGGGTGGGGCTGAGCTCGCTCTCCTTGCTCGGATCTGGGAAAGGATGGGAGTAGAGGTCGTGTCCAGTGTGTTGTCGCCAATCCAGTACCAGACATGCTTCTTGCCTCCACCCACCCTCATGACAATCTCTCCATCAAGGTCCTTGGTGTTCGGGTCCCAATCTGGCCGGTGGCTGTGGGCGATGGCGTTGTTGTACGCTGAGGGCGGGTCCTCCGGGTTGTAGTCGACGTCGGCAAATGCTTGGAATGTGGAGATAAGCTCGCCACCATGAGACGCCGACTGAGAAAAAACAATATGATTAGAAATTATGCAGAACTGACCGTTAGAATAAAGAAATGATTTGGCATACCCATCTTTATAACAATACCTAGTTACATATAGGCCACGAGAATATACAGGCATAGTCGTATTATCATTCAACAGGATATATAATGTTGCAACAAATAATGTTGAAATTTACTGCGAACAGTACCTAGTTACATATCAACAGCGTGAATCCAAACCTTTTCTTCCCTGATAATATGCAAAAAAAAAAAAACTGCTCCTTCTCAAAGAAAATGCAATGAAAAATATTTTTTTTCTCACATCAATGTTACAGACTAACAATTACACTAGTGCTTGAAACTCTGCATAGCCATCATCAATACTGCATCATCAGTGTGCTTCTAGACAGTATATCGATAAAAAGAACAAACAAACCATCAAAACACCACAGGATGAACAAGGACATGTCACTGATAACAAGTTCACAACATCAAAGAATCAGGTTTACCACAAAAGGCACACATTTTCATCCTTGCAAGATGCGGCCTCCGTACACATGCTGACACTTTCAAACCACACACAGGTAGAAGCAACACAAGAACATCATTACTAATGTAGTCATACATAGACTTAAGATTGCTGAAATGCCATAACTTCAAAAAATGTCACTATGATCATGCCAAACGCGTTACTGTTACGACTAACCTTAATTGCATCACCAAAAGTACTGGTTGCACTTGTCAGCTGTGATCTTCTAGCCACCAAAGCACCTCGGAGCTACTGCTCTCCAAGGATCTGCTTGATCCACAACACGCGATGCTGTTCAGACATCGTCAGGAATGCAGCTCCACGGCCTCCCTCAGCAAGGTACATGAGCACATTGATGAGCTCCTCCTTGGTGAAGCCTGGGACGCTCATCACGGTGGGATACAGGTCGCGGGGCGGTTCAGCCAGAGCAGTGGCATGAACTGCGGATGCTGGCTCATTCAGGGCGTTACAGAGGGGAGCAAGCTGCTGGGCACTGTACTTCCTCCCCCTCCTCCTCATCAGTACAATGTAGCCCGCTGCTACAGCAACCAGACCGGCAGCACAAATGATCAGATGGCGGCGACGAAGCTTGATCCGGTCCATCTACAAAGGGGAGGACCCGGAATGAGATGAGTTAGGCACAAACATTTCCAATTTAGTTTTATCAATCAGGAAGAATCACTATGCACATTTCGTGCGCACAAATTCTCCCAGAGGGATTTCTACTGACAAAGAATGCATTGTCGATGAGTTGGTGACAGGGATTGGTGGGATGATATGCAAAATAAAAACGCATTCAACCTGTTGCTCCAACATTCTTTCAAAACAGGACATGGCCGCAACTATCTGACAAATACCAACGGATTACGCAAATGAGTCAACAGAGGAGGTGCGGTAAAGCATTGACACTGCTGCGCCGCGAGCCATAAACTGGCCCTCACAAATGTGCATCCACAAAAAAGACAAGCAAAAGGTCCAGCACAAAGAACAAGGGTCTGTCTGCCCATGAACCATGCATCAATTTGGTCCGATTACAGAATACCTTAATTCCACGAAATGTACTCTGCAATCTGCATCAAGTTGCCCCCAAATCTACAGCACAGTCAGACAAATCTCTTTTTTTAGAGAGAAAAGGGAGTTTTTATTTCACCCCGACCTCTGAAGAGGCCAACACGAGTACAGAGTATAAACCAAACAGAGAGACATTCAGACAGATCTCAAACAAAATCTAAAGGATGATTTAATTTAGCGTTGGCTGCGGCTTGAGGACTCTATGGGCTGGGATTAAGCCTGACAACAAGAGCCAACCAATCTCGCCTAGGGTTCGAGCTCCAATCGCACGCTGCAGAGGCATCTACGGGCCACGATTCGAAGCCGGCCGGCCAGGGACTCTTTATCCGTCACAGAGAAAATGGGAGGTGGTTTGAGCCGGAAACTCACCTCGGTGGCGGCGGCGGTGGTGCGGCGGTTGGACCGCGCAGGGAGGACGGCGCCGCCAGCCGCGAAGAGGCGCCGCTTCGACCTGGGACTGCCGGCTCCAACGGCTGACCCTTCGCAGGAGGCCGACGACGACGACGGCGAGGCCTGGCCCGGGCTGAGGGGGCGCTTGCCGGAGACGGCGCGGCCGTTGCCTGTTGCGCTCATGGCGGAGTGGTGTGACTGTAGGGTGGCGTCTTCTGGCGTACGATGCGGTGCGCTGCTGTTTGGGCTGGTTCGCGCGGCCGCGCCGAAGTGGTTCGAGCGGTCAAAGAGGTGCGATTTTCCTTTTCGCGGCTCGCGGGTTCAATAATTCGGGTCTCTGAACTCCCGCGCAAACTCGTCATGTTTGCAGGAAGAAAAGGATAAATAAACTTTTTTGCGAGGGATAAAGGATAAATAAATTGGTGGTTACGTGCCCCAAGGAATCGAATACCGAAAAAAAACCAAAAACTCCTACTTGGATATCGAAAATCAAGCTGGGGAAAACAACATGGCAACTGCTGATAGACGTAACTTATTCAAAGCTTTATAAGAAGTTGTTAATTTAGTATCAGCTTTTCAATTTGAATCTAAGCTCTTCTTCAACCTCCTGACATGTCTCGTGATTATGCTCGCTTCCAACCGTTTGACGTGTTCATTGTCACCTTTGCTTTCTCTACTCCCACAACACTCTACCCCCACAACACTAACATATCTCGATCGAGCTCCCACGTTGACCCATTGAGCCATCTCCCACCACACCTGGCAATGCCCCACCACCTCTACTCTATGCAACATCTAGCACTTCTCCCCCCTTTCAGGCCCACATTAGAAAACTTTGTTGAAGAAATACAACCCAAACCCCCACCCTTAAAAGTTCACGCCACTTCAACAATCCTACCGATATCATCCTCGTTTGTAAACACAACTATTTTTCTTTAAGATGCAAACACAAAAAGATTGATAAGTAATGAACGGTTTCTCTGCGGATAATGATGTATCAACTATAAGTTTAACTCAAGGAACAATTTAACAAATAAGAATATAATGCATAAATGGAGTGGTCAGATTGTATAACCTGACTTCAAAAGTGCATGATCAATTTCGTCCCAACGATCCAAACCTGTGAAATAAGCTTCGACCTGGGACTGCCGGCTCCAACGGCTGACCCTTCGCAGGAGGCCGACGACGACGACGGCGAGGCCTGGCCCGGGCTGAGGGGGCGCTTGCCGGAGACGGCGCGGCCGTTGCCTGTTGCGCTCATGGCGGAGTGGTGTGACTGTAGGGTGGCGTCTTCTGGCGTACGATGCGGTGCGCTGCTGTTTGGGCTGGTTCGCGCGGCCGCGCCGAAGTGGTTCGAGCGGTCAAAGAGGTGCGATTTTCCTTTTCGCGGCTCGCGGGTTCAATAATTCGGGTCTCTGAACTCCCGCGCAAACTCGTCATGTTTGCAGGAAGAAAAGGATAAATAAACTTTTTTGCGAGGGATAAAGGATAAATAAATTGGTGGTTACGTGCCCCAAGGAATCGAATACCGAAAAAAAACCAAAAACTCCTACTTGGATATCGAAAATCAAGCTGGGGAAAACAACATGGCAACTGCTGATAGACGTAACTTATTCAAAGCTTTATAAGAAGTTGTTAATTTAGTATCAGCTTTTCAATTTGAATCTAAGCTCTTCTTCAACCTCCTGACATGTCTCGTGATTATGCTCGCTTCCAACCGTTTGACGTGTTCATTGTCACCTTTGCTTTCTCTACTCCCACAACACTCTACCCCCACAACACTAACATATCTCGATCGAGCTCCCACGTTGACCCATTGAGCCATCTCCCACCACACCTGGCAATGCCCCACCACCTCTACTCTATGCAACATCTAGCACTTCTCCCCCCTTTCAGGCCCACATTAGAAAACTTTGTTGAAGAAATACAACCCAAACCCCCACCCTTAAAAGTTCACGCCACTTCAACAATCCTACCGATATCATCCTCGTTTGTAAACACAACTATTTTTCTTTAAGATGCAAACACAAAAAGATTGATAAGTAATGAACGGTTTCTCTGCGGATAATGATGTATCAACTATAAGTTTAACTCAAGGAACAATTTAACAAATAAGAATATAATGCATAAATGGAGTGGTCAGATTGTATAACCTGACTTCAAAAGTGCATGATCAATTTCGTCCCAACGATCCAAACCTGTGAAATAACAACACCGATTCTTGGGTTCAAACTTGTTCTATAGGGGTTGGAACTTGGAAGCTTTGTTGGTGCGTGCTTGCCTAGTAGGGCGCCTACTGTAGTAAATTATAAAATTTGTATGTTTCAAAAACATCGATTAACCTATGTTTATGTTTCAAAAATGGTGCCAACAGAACGTGCGCCAGCCACTGTTGGCAGGCCAACTAGTTTTTTTATATCTTTTCTCTTTTATGATAATTGACCAACTAGTTGGTGGTGTCGTAGACTAATTTGACAAGTCGTCGGAATGAAATTTCAGAATTTATTTTCGAAGGGACAAGGAAGCAAGACTTGACCCAGGAAAACAAACAAAACTGAAAGCAATAAGTGAAGGACAGAGTGTATCTCGTATAGCTGGCTCATTACATGATTATTAGTACTCCTAGTACATAATATCTTTTTTTTTCGCTAATGAGTAGTAGTACATAATATCTGCCCGGCCCCAAGTCAAGGTCTCCGCCTCCTCCTCGCCCGCTCAAGCTGCTCGCCATTGTTGCGAGACCACCAGCAGGTGCGTTCATCTTTCCTCTTGCAATCGGTGAATCCTCTGCTTAAATGTCACGTATTGTCTAGTTCCCGCCCCTCCAGGAGGATTTAGTTCGTACTAGACTACTAGTTCCTTCCGAGTCAGAGCAGTTCTGTTTCAGCTCTAGTTGTATTGGAGATTTGGAAATTGGTACGCTAGCTTCTTGTTTTGGATCATCCGTGTGCGTGGATCTATTTAGTCTCCGAGACTGATTTGCTTCCTCAGCGTTTTTCTGTCTCGATTTTTGCCCCATTTTGTTGTGGCGTCCAGAACATCTCTCTCGTCTTCCCCACCGTCAAGGGGCCAGCTGCCGGCAATGTAGCGCGCCGCCGCACGCATTGAGAGGAAAGCAACCCGGACGCCCTGCGCGCCTGCAAGCATCACGCCACCAGAATGGCTACTAGCCTACTATTGTAACTGTACCAGCGCGTGAACTGAGCTGTTCATCCGATTCATTTCTTACCTGTCTTCCTTTTGTTTTTGAGGGATAATTTTCCCCCGATTTTCTTTTTCTGCAATCCGTTGGGCATCACAGTTCATACTGTGACCCCGTTATTTGTGTGACCTGTTTATTCATCCTTTTATGTTGAATGCTGCAGGATTGAGCTGAGCACCTGTGGCTGGGCTGCGGCCCCCTTCCATAGCCCGCCGTCAGAGTCTCTAGCAGGTGAGGACTGGATCTATCGTATGAATCTCTAGTTTTGAGCACAAGTTATCTCCAGATATTTGTTTTTGTCCTTGTATTTGTTATTCTGATGAATTTTCTGGAGAACCGACAGAAACAAGTTGTATCAGATAAAAGTGGGATAATTTATATGCAGTACAGAAGGTTTTATTAAATGCTAATTAGTTGATCCAGAGAAGAATCAGAGTGCCTCTGAATGTGCTACTAACATGTAGGCCTGGGCCTTCCTTAGAAATTAGCTTTCACTTTTACTAGAACGCTATTATGAAAAACATCAGAAAGGACTAACTTTTGGGAGTATTAGTTTACTTTCACTGATCCAAACACTTCAATATTATAGTACATCCTACCAGATTAGTTAATCTCGGCATATTTTCTCCTACAGTCCCATTCCCTTGAAATCTATTTTTTTCCACATAATTGCAAGAATTATAATTGAATCAGTAGTTTCTTCTTTGAGCTTCTGGTACGCCAACTTGTACTGTAATTTTTATCATGTTTGAACTTCAAATTAATATGGTATAATGAAGGGGTTTAGGAGCTCTGGCTAGGGTCAAGTCATGCAGAGAAATATGTGCTACATGCTAATATTTTGGATGCATACTCAGCTTTGTGGCACCGACTTGGAGATACATTTGTATCACCTTTTTTTGTGGTATGACTTGTCAATATAGTCCATGCCAATGAGGAAAACACATTATATCTTTCTTTGCTCGTCCTCTATGAGTTTCAGCGAATAATGTTGTCCATTAACTCTTGCCAACCAGATCTCATATGACAAAGAAATGTTACTTATTTTTATGTACACACAGTACATAGTATCCCAACTCACTATTGATTTATACGGTTTTTCCCCTTGTCATCTAGCTGCATATTTTTCGTTTTTGAGAAGAAAGCAACACTACACATTTGGCGGAGGGAATTATTTGAGATTAAGTACAAAAGAAGAAGCATATTTTTCAAAATGCAACACTACATATTCAAAATTTTGTAGATAATTTCATTCTGGAGTTGCAATTAATGTGGACTTGAATATTACAATGAAATTGTCATTTGCCGCATATAACATGATCTGTTCTCATTTTGTTCAGCACAATGGCGGAGGCTGTGCTCCTTGCCCTCACAAAGATTGGTAATGTTTTGGCAGACCAAACTGCCAATGTCTTGTTGGAAAAACTATCTGAAAAAGTTGATAACCTTAGGAATCTGGATGAAAAGATTGAGAAAATGAGGATGCAACTAAGAATAATGAGCAATGTTATACGACAGATTGGCACGGTATACCTCACTGATGAAGTTGTCAAGGGCTGGATCGGGGAGGTGCGGAGAGTAGCCTACCGTGTTGAGGATGTAATGGACAAGTACTCATATCATTCTCTTCAAATGGCAGAAGAATGGTTCCTGAAGAAGTATTTTATCAAAGCGTCACATTATGTCTTGGTGTTCAGTCAAATAGCCAATGATGTTGTCAAGTTAGAGAAGGAAATCCAGCAAGTCGTTGAACTTAAGGAGCAGTGGTTGCAGCCATCACAGCTTGTTCCTGACCAGCTTACTGAGATGGAAAGACAACGGTCGCAAGACAGCTTCCCACAACTTGTTAAAGATGAAGATCTTGTGGGGATTGAAGGCAACAGGAGAATGCTTACCGAATGGCTGTACTCTGATGAGCTTGTCCGTACAGTGATAACCGTATGTGGTATGGGTGGATTGGGAAAAAGTACCCTTGTTACAAATGTTTATGAACGTGAAAAGATCAACTTTACTGCTCATGCATGGATGGTTGTGTCCCAGACCTACACCATGGATGCTCTATTGAGGAAGCTACTTAGGAAAATTTGTTCTGCAGAACAACAACTGTTATCTAACATTGACAGAATGGATGTGTTTGACTTGAAAGAAGAAATAAAGAAAAGGCTTGACAGCAGGAAATGTTTGATTGTGTTGGATGATGTCTGGAACCAAGAAGTTTACTTTCAAATGCATGATGCACTCCAAAATGTCAATGGAAGTCGCATCATTATCACGACACGGCAGAATCATGTGGCTGCTCTTGCTTCCCCAACACATCGCCTTGATCTCCAGCCTCTGAGCAGCACTGATGCATTTGATCTCTTCTGCAGAAGAGCTTTTTACAGCACCAAAGACCATGAGTGCCCCAAGGAGCTTGTGACGGTTGCTACTTCTATAGTAAATAGGTGCCAGGGCTTGCCTCTCGCAATTGTTTCGATTGGCAGCCTCTTGTCTTCGAGGCCACAAACACAATACGTTTGGAATCAAACATACAAACAGCTTCGAAGTGAGCTATCAAAAAGTGATAATGTCCGAGCAATTTTAAATCTGAGCTACCATCATCTATCAGGAGAACTCAGAAACTGCTTCTTGTACTGCAGTCTATTCCCTGAAGATTATCCAATCTCAAGAGAGAGCCTAGTGAGGCTATGGGTGGCAGAAGGCTTTGTGACGAGCAATGGAAAGAATACACCAGAGGAGGTAGCTGAGGGAAATCTTATGGATCTAATCCAGCGCAACATGCTTGTAATCGTGGAAAATGATGAGCAAGGAAGGGTGAGTACTTGTACGATGCATGATGTTGTGCGAGATCTGGCTCTTGATGTTGCAAAAGAGGAGAGGTTTGGCACTGCAAGTGACTATGGTACAATGATACTGATGGATAAGGATGTTCGTCGCCTGTCATCTTATGGTTGGAAGGACAAAACAGCATTAAAGCTTAAACTTCCACGTCTTCGAACTTTAGTGTCACTCGCAACAATTTCATCTTCCCCAGACATGTTATCATCAATTTTGTCTGAATCCAACTACCTTACTGTTCTTGAGCTACAAGATTCTGAAGTCACCGAAGTGCCAGCTTCCATTGGGGCTCTGTTCAACCTGCGTTACCTTGGCTTGCGGCGCACCAAGGTCAAATCACTCCCTGACTCTGTTGAAAAGCTATACAATCTCCAAACCCTGGACATCAAACAAACCAAAATAGAGAAGCTACCTCGAGGGATTACTAAGGTCAAGAACCTGCGGCACCTTTTAGCTGATAGATATGATGATGAGAAGCAATCAGCGTTCCGGTACTTTGTAGGAATGCAAGCACCTAAAGATCTCTCTAACTTGGAAGAACTGCAGACTCTTGAGACTGTGGAAGCCAGCAAGGACTTGGCTGAGCAATTGAAGAAACTTACAAGGCTAAGGAGTGTGTGGGTTGACAATATTAGTGCTACTGATTGTGCCAATCTTTTTTCTACCCTGTCAAATATGCCGCTCCTTTCCGGCTTGCTTCTTTCTGCAAGAGATGAGGATGAGGCACTTTGCTTTGATGCTTTGAAGCCATGTTCCACGGAGCTGCACAAATTGATTATTAGAGGGCGATGGGGCAAGGGGACATTGGAGTGTCCAATATTTCGTGGCTACGGTACACATCTCAAGTATCTAGCTCTAAGTTATTGTCACGTTGATGAAGATCCACTGGAGATGCTGGCACCATACTTGCCGAACCTCACGTATCTGAGACTTAACAACATGCGTAGTGCAAATGCCTTGGTTGTTTCTGCAGGATCATTTCCATACCTGAAGACTCTTGTCCTGAAGCAGATGCCTAGTGTCAACCAGCTGGTGATAAATAGTGGCGCCCTTCCATGCCTTGAAGGTCTGTACATCGTGTCTCTGACCAAACTGAATAAGGTCCCTCAGGGTATTGTATCACTTCGGTCCTTGAAGAAGCTCTGGCTGCTGAACCTGCACAAGGACTTCATAGCTCAATGGCACCAAAACGGGACGCACCAGAAGATGCAGCATGTTCCAGAGATTCGTGTTTAGGCATGCCAGCTTTTTTGTTTACACATTACTATTCCTTGATTGAAACCTTGGAGTCAGCTTCTCCAATAAGTCTTCTGTCATTGAAATCTGAATCATGGTTTTTATTGTGGGTACCACAATTTAATCATGAAATATGCAATCGTTTCAGTTGTACTTGCGTGTTATTTTGGTTGTATTTATTTATGTAGTGTTGTTTCAGTTGTTTTCAGCTTGCTCTTAATGTATGACTATACCTTTTTTTTCAAACTTTTTACATATGTAATACAGCCAATATTTTCTTCTCCATGCTCTATGAATATATGGTTTAATGTTATGGAGTCTCACTTTTAAGGAGGTTCTTTTCCATAGTTTTTGATTGTATTGGATGATGTCTGGAACCAAGAAGTTTACTTTCAAATGCATGATGCACTCCAAAATGACAATGGAAGTCGCATCATTATCACGACACGGCAGAATCATGTGGCTGCTCTTGCTTCCCCAACACGTCGCCTTGATCTCCAGCCTCTGAGCAGCACTGATGCATTTGATCTCTTCTGCAGAAGAGCTTTTTACAGCACCAAAGACCATGAGTGCCCCAAGGAGCTTGTGACGGTTGCTACTTCTATAGTAAATAGGTGCCAGGGCTTGCCTCTCGCAATTGTTTCGATCGGCAGCCTCCTGTCTTCAAGGCCACAAACACAATACATCTGGAATCAAACATACAAACAGCTTCGAAGTGAGCTATCGAAAAGTGATAATGTCCGAGCAATTTTAAATCTGAGCTACCATCATCTGTCAGGAGAACTCAGAAACTGCTTCTTGTACTGCAGTCTATTCCCTGAAGATTACCCAATCTCAAGAGAGAGCCTAGTGAGGTTATGGGTGGCAGAAGGCTTTGTGACGAGCAATGGAAAGAATACACCAGAGGAGGTAGCTGAGGGAAATCTTATGGATCTAATCCAGCGCAACATGCTTGTAATCGTGGAAAATGATGAGCAAGGAAGGGTGAGTACTTGTACGATGCATGATGTTGTGCGAGATCTGGCTCTTGATGTTGCAAAAGAGGAGAGGTTTGGCACTGCAAGTGACTATGGTACAATGATACTGATGGATAAGGATGTTCGTCGCCTGTCATCTTATGGTTGGAAGGACAAAACAGCATTAAAGCTTAAACTTCCACGTCTTCGAACTTTAGTGTCACTCGCAACTATTTCATCTTCCCCAGACATGTTATCATCAATTTTGTCTGAATCCAACTACCTTACTGTTCTTGAGCTACAAGATTCTGAAGTCACCGAAGTGCCAGCTTCCATTGGGGCTCTGTTCAACCTGCGTTACCTTGGCTTGCGGCGCACCAAGGTCAAATCACTCCCTGACTCTGTTGAAAAGCTATACAATCTCCAAACCCTGGACATCAAACAAACCAAAATAGAGAAGCTACCTCGAGGGATTACTAAGGTCAAGAACCTGCGGCACCTTTTAGCTGATAGATATGATGATGAGAAGCAATCAGCGTTCCGGTACTTTGTAGGAATGCAAGCACCTAAAGATCTCTCTAACTTGGAAGAACTGCAGACTCTTGAGACTGTGGAAGCCAGCAAGGACTTGGCTGAGCAGCTGAAGAAACTTACGAGGCTAAAGAGTGTGTGGGTTGACAATATTAGTGCTACTGATTGTGCCGATCTTTTTTCTACCCTGTCAAATATGCCGCTCCTTTCCGGCTTGCTTCTTTCTGCAAGAGATGAGGATGAGGCACTTTGCTTTGATGCTTTGAAACCATGTTCCACGGAGCTGCACAAATTGATTATTAGAGGGCGATGGGGCAAGGGGACATTGGAGTGTCCAATATTTCGTGGCTACGGAACACATCTCAAGTATCTAGCTCTAAGTTGGTGTCACGTTGGTGAAGATCCGCTAGAGATGCTGGCACCGTACTTGCCGAACCTCACGTATCTGAGACTTAACAACATGCGTAGTGCAAAGGCCTTGGTTGTTTCTGCAGGATCATTTCCATACCTGAAGACTCTTGTCCTGAAGCAGATGCCTAGTGTCAACCAGCTGGTGATAAATAGTGGCGCCCTTCCATGCCTTGAAGGTCTGTACATCGTGTCTCTGACCAAACTGAATAAGGTCCCTCAGGGTATTGTATCACTTCGGTCCCTGAAGAAGCTCTGGCTGCTGAACCTGCACAAGGACTTCATAGCTCAATGGCACCAAAACGGGATGCACCAGAAGATGCAGCATGTTCCAGAGATTCGCGTTTAGGCATGGCAGCTTTTTTGTTTATGCATTACTATTGCTCGATTGAAACCTTGTAGTCAGCTTCTCCAATAAGTCTTCTGTCACTGAATTCTGAATCATCGTTTTTATTGTGGGTACCACAATTTAATCATGAAATATGCAATCGTTTCAGTTGTACTTGCGTGTTATTTTGGTTGTATTTATTTATGTAGTGTTGTTTCAGTTGTTTTCAGCTTGCTCTTAATGTATGACTATACCTTTTTTTTCAAACTTTTTACATATGTAATACAGCCAATATTTTCTTCTCCATGCTCTATGAATATATGGTTTAATGTTATGGAGTCTCACTTTTAAGGAGGTTCTTTTCCATAGCTTTCTGCATAATCTCATTATGCAGCATGGTGCAAAGGCCATCTCACGACCCGATCCAATCGCTTTCTGGTGGCATGACACCACCTGCGTCAACTACCATTTATATTTTTATTGGCTTACACATTCTTGTTCACTCATGCTCAAATTAACGAGCTGCCATACCAACGGAGATACGATATTTCAGGCTCCTCAGCAACGAACCTAGCAATAAAAAAGTAAGTAGTCATGAACTGATTACATAAATAAATGATTACAGATGATATTTTCTCTACTCACAAAAAAAAAGATGATTTTTTCTCTGTGTATGTACATGCTCAATTCACCAGTCACCACACACTGTACATATGATCCTTATCCCCAATATATGGCTCTCATCGTCATCTATTCATGCACCCGTTGTTCTCTCACCTCTCTGCTTGCAGCCCGAGCAGGATCAAAATTGAGCAGCCAGCTTCGTTCTCATGTGAAGTCTGAGCTCCTGTAATTCTCCTCTGCTCTTTCTCCATTCTCCTTTGCTCTCTAGCCGAGGCAAGCCACTCCCAACCATGGCTGTGCCAATTGGGCCAGCGTGTGTCTCATGGAGGCTTGGAAGCGGCTTGGGAGGGAAAAAGATCGTGAGGTCGGCATAGCGACTAGCGGCGTAGAGCTCAAGGTTGCGGCATCTTTGGTTGAACCTCTTTTTTAATTTCCCCCAATGCAACATCCAAAGATTCAGTGGGTCGGCTTGGTGATCACTCCGCCACCACGCTTCATGAACACGACGGCGGCATTCACGGCGAGCGGCAGAGCCATGACGACGGCGCCGGCCAGGCCGAGCTTCGTCACCCCTCGCAGCTTCTTCAACTGGGGCAAAGGCGGCGGCGCCAGAGGAGCCGGGACGCCGCCGCCGCCGCAGCTGCGGGTCCACACCTGCGAGGTGACTGACTAATCAAATCTTTGCGCGGTTACATTTCCACTATGTTTGGGTATGTTTCGCCCGTTAATTGGTTAATCATACACTCGAGTGATGATGTTGATCGATGCGCAGACCGTGAGCTCAAGTGCTGCTACAAGGCCACGGTGGACGGCTTCAGCGCGTCGGACTTCCACCGGCGGTGGGAA
>LAPY01001263.1:110006-121393 GCA_000970635.1 Eragrostis tef
TCACGGCCGTGATGGGCGTCTTCACGGGGCCCGACGCCAGCGCCGGCGTCGGCGACCTCCGGAGCGCGCGGTCCCGGCTCGGGCTGTCGTACGCGCGGCGCGCCGACGGGAAGGAGAGCCTGTTCGGGGACGAGACGCGGGTGGAGCTCGTGGAGGTGCTCGTCTTCTGCAGCCCGCAGATCGCGAGCCTCTACTGATCATTGTCCTTCGATTCGATTAAGTTTTTTTCTCTTTTTTTTGGCAGGTAGATATATGTCTTCTATGTGATGGAGATGAGGTTGTGCTAAATACAAACCGTGATATGGAATAGATAACATAAGCAAAGAATAAAATGTACATATAAAAGACGATAACACTTCAGATTTATTCATATGCAATGCGGAGTTCCTGATACACAAACAGTCACATGCTCGTTCTTGGGCACCTACATGCTGCTCGGCCTTAGTGTTGCCTCGATTTTTGCTGTCCATCTCTATCGCTCGGTTCGCATGCAAAGTTTGGTTCGATATCTGTCCTGTAGTGTCGCATTTGTTTTGGTGGACCCTAAACTAAATAAAAAGATGGAAAAAGAATGAGTTTTGTTGTGGCATTTGCGGATTATGTGAGAGAAATGTCACGGAACAACTCGGGGAGCTGCACAGTCGGGATTTTTTTATTCTCTCTATTCGAACTGTGTTTGAACATCGAACAAAGGAACTATTGCGAGCTCTCTCTACCTACAATTCGGTTAGCATGCACACTATTGATGCTCTTATAAAAAAAACGTCACACAGCTTTGTCTTGTCTAAACATATGAACATCTTTCTTTTCTCTCTCAGCCTTCCTCGTCTCTTGTTCGCCTCTCTCTCTCCATCAAAATTGAACAAGGAGATGAGAGTACAAGTTCAGTCCTCTCCTCTCCCTCCCATGATAACTTGTACTCTCACCTCATTCTCTTAAAAAAGTTCTAAAACATTTTGGCTAAACTATATTCTAAAAGTTTGTAAAACTTTTGTTGAAATTTCTTTTTAAAATTTCGTTCAAAGCTATTTTTTAGAACTTTGAGTAAAATTTTTAGTCATTGATGGAGGCCCAGATAGGATGAGTATTCGCGTAGCTAGCGGGTTGGCCGTGGCCCACTTGGAGATTGGACCGATCAACCCGACCCGCAGCTCGTTATGTCGATCAAGTCTTTCCAAGAGAACAAAAGTTTGGGTTCTGTTGTACCGGCAAGTGGCGAACTGGGTGCATCACGAAGGAAGACTTGATCACGACCCCCACTCGCGAGGCAAAAGCTTGGGTTCTGTTGTTCCGACGAACGGCGGCCGGTAGGGAGGGCGTGCGACTGCTTGCAAGGTGGGCAAAAGCGAAAGGGCTTTAATTCTCACATCTTTTCTCTTCCAGTTGTATATTGTTGGGCTGAGCGGAAAGTGTTTTTTCAAATTCCTTAGAGAAGAGTTCCCTTGCGTTCCTTGTTCAGTGAATGATAATAATAACTTACATAGTCAGGATCTCGTAGTCATGATCCCTAGTTTGTTTCTCCTTGAGGATTTATCCTGTACGAACTGGCCCAAATGATCCATGCCATTTTCTCCTCTATTGCATACCCTTTTTTTTTCATCTCCCTCCCTGCATCTGTTCTTTAAGTGTTAGAAGTTGAACTCCCAACGAACAAACAACTTGGTAGATCCAGAGGATATAATTCATTTGTCATCCTTTTATTTTCTCGACACCCGGATGCAGTGCAGATATGGCTTTCAAAAAGCTCTTGTAATCATGCAAGCTTGTAATGGACAATTATAATTGACTTTGTTATGTTTGAAGATATATTTAATTAAGCTTTGAAACTTTTATTGAAAAATGACACTTTAAATTTGTTGTGCGGTGATTTTTTTTTGTTGGCCCATCCTGACCTCCAATCCTAGCTACGCCACGAGGGCAACGGGACCTAGTCAAAGGAGTAGGGTAAAAAAGGAAAGGGGATAGGTTTTTTAAGAAAAAATACACAATACAACTCAGACACTCACAACGCGCGCACACTCACTCTTATGAAGGCACATACGCAAACTCTACCGCTATGAGCATCTTCAAAGACTGAGCTGGCAAATCTACGAAATTGACGAAGTCACCATGGACACATCGCTATCGACGGCCACGTCGCCTACCGCTGAAAGCACAAAACCGTTAAATCCTAAAAAATTCGCTCTCACCAGAAGTCAGACCCAAGATCTCAAATGTGCTACGTACTCGAGTGCCTTAACCACTAGACCAAGACTCTTTTCACGGAAGAGGATAGGGTTGGGGTGGGATGGAAGAGAAGACACCGCGTTGGTCATTTGCTGTCGTGATGAGGCCACGAGCAACCTTGCAAACATGCACGGTAAGCAACACCCTTCTTATTTCTGAACTTGTGACAAATATACATTCTTATAATAGGAAAAGTAGCTAGGTGGAAACAAATGATTAATTCGAGAGAGACAAAAGACCACATAATTAGCAAGAGCATTCTCTCCATTTTAGCGCACCCTATGTCATGCATGCATGCTCCGCTCTGTCCCATGTATGCTCGATCTACAGGGACACCCTAGCCACACCACTCCCCAAAATAGCAGGGCCAAAGGGTTCCATCCGGACCAGCTTAGAAGCTAATCTTGAGTGGCCTATCAGTAGTCCAAATCTTGGTGACCTTGGAGGGACGCAGATTCTCTTATCTGATCCGGTGGCCAACGCCGCCAAGACCTTATTCTTCCCAACGGGGTTGTTAGGCCCCTTGTTGACGAACTCCACCACGCTGTCCATGAGTGCAACGGCGGTGGCGCGTCCGGGCCGGTAGAGGTGGAACACGTGGTCCTCTCCCTCCGACTCTATAAGCGTCACCTCGCGACACCACTCACCATGATGCTCCAGGGACGCCGGGGTCCCGCGCCAAGTCCTTGGAGGACACAGACACTAGGGCACGCGGCACGGCAGCGCCGCAACCTGATCTGCCGGTGGGTTGAGGCGGGGGGCATCGTTTTTCTGGTGTGAACATTCCTTGCCCGTCCCAGTTTGCTTCGCACGGCAACCGGTGGGAGCCCCAGAAGAAGGGCTGCAAGAGGACCAAACCTTCGATATTGACATCGTCGCTGTCCGGGGTGCCGGCGGCGCGTGTCGCCACGTTGTGAGCAATGTTTGCGCCGGCGCTCTCTCCGGCTAGGAACAAGCGCGTGGGGCGCCGGTCGACATGGTCGGCGAGCCAAGGGTCCGAGAGTGACAACACCCATTGGAGCGCGACCCACGCGTCGTCGTAGGCCGCGGGGATGGGGTGCTCCGGCGCCAGCCGGTACTCCACGGAGACGACCAGCGCGCCGGCGCGAGCGGAGGAGAGGGACTCCGCGTAGCGGTGGAACAGCTTGGAGAAGGCGCTCCCGGTGCAGAAGCAACCGCCTTGGAAGTAGACGATGAGCGGGAGAGTCCTATTGGAAGACGCGTCGGCAGCGGCGGCACTAAGAAAGAGGCGTGCGGACACACGAGTGATGGGGTCGATGAGGACATCCCTTGTTGCCACGCCGGTTGCCCCTGTTGGCGCCTCCGACGCTGGCACAAAGGCGCTGTGAGCGTATCGCACCACGCGCCCGTCCTTGAACTTGCGCAGGAAGGGATACAAGTCGACGGCGATGTCGGCGCCGGATTCTGGAGCGCTCATGCTTGAATGCATTGTCGTAGCGAGCCAACAGCTGTTTCCTAATTGTACCGTAGCTAAGCTGGATATAGATATTGCTGCTTGCAAAAAAGGCTTTGCTTTTGCAAGAACAGTATCTATGTGCTATACATACCCATCGATCCTCATGCCTTCTAATGTTTTTCCTGAGTGAGAACACACGCGTCTATCTTACAAAAAAAAAAGAACATACGCGTCTATGATGCACCGTGGCAGACTTTGCTTTATTATAAACGTTTTATATATATCTTGAGTCAATTTTGGAATGTTGGTGACGTACGAGAGTAGGAGATGGAAATTCATACACGGTGGGGACGAGATGCTTCTAGCTAGTTTTTTGTCAATTTTTTGGAATTTTATTGAAGGACTCACCGTGTCCTAAATGGCTTTGGCGCTAAGAAAGAGGATATGCTTCTATAGTTTTTAGAACGGTCAACGTGATGCTCCGTTAGCTCAATAGAGAGAAGATGGTGAATATGATTTGGCTCAATTTTTTGAATGGCATGCGGTAGGTTTGATTAGCTGATTTCTCCTTCCTCTTTTGTTTGTACCGTACACCAGGAGATGCTTGAATTAATGCAGTAATCTAGAGCTACCTAATCATTTACGAACTGCCAACGCGTCTTGTTCATTCTCTCGATGGACCATATAATTAAGGGTATAATATTTTTTTTTACAATGAACACGGTCTGAACACTACAGCCCTGTTCCTGTACAATGAACACGGTCTGAACACTACACTGTTGCGTGACCAATTTAATAAATTTTACTTATACAATAAGCACTGTTAGCATCATAAGAACATGGCCACTTGACCCCTCAAACAAAAGTTGATGCCCTGTACCTTTACTGAAACTTGTCTCTTTTTTTTTGTCTCAATGTCAAAGTAAAGTTTGCTTTCAAATTTGCAGGATGATAGATAACATCATTCTCTCTGCTAAAAATATATATAAATTTTAAGAACAATTTGTAGGCATTTATATATATATATAGAAAAAATCCATTCTACTTCCGGGTGTAGTTACTCTCACTTTAAAAAACCACTATGGGTATGTGTATATACTCATTTATCATTTTGGGTATGTACACATACCTAAAAAAAGATTCATATTTTTTTGTACCTTATTATATATCTCGTTTCCTGTATAGAAAAAGGAGTATGTCCATAAACATGATGTATCCACATATAAAAAAAAGGAGTATGTCCACATACCACCTTTAAAAATCAAGTATGTGTACATACTTTTTTTAGAAACCTCAAGTATGACAAAATACCCCCTAGATTGTGAGATACAAATGTGGGAGTAGTTACACCCGGAAGTAGGAAAAAGGCTTCCTATATATATATGTTTCAGAGAGTAAATTGAGTCAAAATTTTTGTTTAGGAAAATGCTACACGTACGACCTATATGTTAGATTTTTGTTCGACCAAATGTTTTGAGCTCTTTGATTGGTATATGAATCACTCTTTATGTGACTTTAGTCATTGGATCTCCTGGTTCTACAAAAGTCTAACAAATGAGTCAGTACCTATAGCAGTGCTCTTTTGTTCAGGAGGCGGAATAGACATAGGGACCCTATCCAATGAGTCAGTATACAAGCAAATGAGCTTAAAACCATTCATCTCCCTATCCAACGTGGCCTTCCTTTGATCCATTTTGAAGAGGTAAACACGGAGCTGCTCATTTGCATGGGATCTTTCAATCCATCTGATTCATTTGATGTGTATGACAAGGATCCCTTGCTTAAACTTAGTCAGTTTTCCTATGGACTTCTTGAGTACAGATTTTGTCACGCCCCAAAACATGGGCTAGACGTAACAGCCGCCACATGTTTATAAACTATAATTAGCTTATAATCATGTAAGGCTAAAAAGATTAAATGAACTAGCAAATTTTCAAAAGGAAACTTTATTTAATAAAATAAAGGTTACAAGTCATGAGTGTTCAAACTTGAAAATATTACACAACTATAAAATACAAATATACAATCTACTCGTTCCCTTCCAACAGATAAAGCCTAGTTCTTGTTTTCATGATCCAGCGGAAGCTTAACAGTATGTTCTTCATGAAAATAAGCTGTAAAAATATTGAGCAAGCAAAAGTGAGTATACATATTATACTCAGCAAGCTAACATGTATCATAACCAAAGAGTTTAAGAAAATAGAAAGAATATAACAAAAAGGATATTCTTCAATTTTTAATTAATGTCGCAATGATAGCAAGCTTCCCAACCCGGGAGTCACAGGGGTGAAATTTCACACTTTATACTCTATAGAGTGGTATTCAAATCATATCCTCTATCAAGAAAGTAGCTTGATAGAGCAGAGTTCTTTGTCCTTCGAGAATCGACATCTTGATTTACTAGTACCGGTCGTTCCTACGGATCCATCACCGCTTACTCTGTTCGGAACAAGAGTCATTCTCGACGGAGAACTCAGACAGTCCCATTCCTGAGATATGACCGTATACAATACGATTGCCATCGTAACATCGTATTTATGTGATTAACAAATATTCGTATTCATGTAAATACAGGAAATATTCAGAAAGCAAGGATATCATCGGCACTAGTTGTCACTAGCTTTATTTGCATGAGTGGCTCTCACGGATTCAACACCTCATACCAGATGAAAGCTATGACCAAAATATGACTGATTCATATAGTAACAGTACAAACGTACGGCGATGTATCCAGATTAATTGATTAACGTCAAAAATATATATTAAAAAGCATAACGTAACAAAGCTAGGTGTGCATGCAGCTTGCCTCTATTTTAAGAAAACCAAGATTTCCTTGTCGATTGACAAAGAGTGTCTGAGCCCTGACGCAGAAATCCGACGTAAATAAGATAGGAAACCGATATATAGATCTTGATAGAAAACCCAAAACTATAGCGTTGCTATAGATTATATAGTGCTAGAAGCAATCTATAGATCTAAACTAATTCTAATATAGGTATGTGTGTTCGTGGCGTGTGTGTATGTGTGTGTGACGATGGAAGGCTTGTGTATGTATAGCTGTAGGCAAAGGATGGAACGTCCTATTTATAGTGGCAAGAAACTTGACCCTTACGGTAGCTCAAACAATAAACAAACTATTTGATGTTTATCTAGGGCACTTCATTGGTCCTCACGTCAAGTAACTCAGTCCATGGAAAGCAAAAATAAACAGATGGCTTCATCTCTGGTCCCTCATGGAAGTGAGTGAGTATGGTTTACCGACTTAATAAAAACATAGGGTAGCTCATGGTACTGTGGACGTTGCTAGACTTGACCACATGAAAATTGTGTACTAGTGACGTGGAGGATAACTGATGGTGAAAGATAAACTAAGTGCTATTGTTGCTAACATGAGGAACGTACGTATCTCATAATTGGATAGCCTTCACTAGAACATGGGTCCCACAAGGAAGTGACTTAATCTCTATTACCGACATACATAGAAACAAGGTGCCGTGTATAGCTAAATCAATGTGCTATACTATGGACATTATGTTCTATGGCTTACATGTGGGTCCCAGAATTAAAATATTTCTTTTGAAAAGAAGATACCTATAACACGTGGGCCACTGGTAGTATTTTACTTAAAAAAATGCAAGCTGTAATTAATTAACAAATAACCTTGCTTACTTGGTGCTTCACAAAATAATTAGTAGATTAATTAACATAAGTAAAATTATTTAAACAAAACTTGATTATTTTTATATTTAATTATTTGGTTCCTCACAGATTTGTTGTCCCTTAAGTACAGTGGCGAAAATCCGAGTGTCATTAAGTGCACATGCCTTGTTCTAAGTGGTGCGCATGACGTCAAATGTAGAAGCTCTTAACTTAATTTTTTATTTTTCCCTGGTGCCACGGCACTTGGCTGGGCCAACTTAAATTGTGATTTATATGAATAATAACCAAGGAATAATATAGGAGACCAATTGTTGAAAAATATTTTGAGCGGGAGCATTTCAAGCAATTCAAGGAATCCATGAGGAAGGATATTTAAATTGTACTAATTTTTTTAAATATAGATGGTTTTTTATGACAAAACTTTTTAATAGGGAGGTTGGTGTTGTGAAATGTTTGTGCCGTCTTTAAAGTTTGAATGCCCACCCACTGATGGCTGGGTCCGCCACTGCATAAGGTGTGATTGGTTGCCTGGATGTCGGGTCTGGCTAGGAGTAGGATACATGCCAGTCTGAGCCAATATGCACAGATGCAACCTGATGTGTTTGGTTGCCTGATTTGGAGTTGGCCTGGCCCGGATGGGTGCCGCTTGCTGGTGATTGGTTGCCCGCACCAGAGAAGGGTATGGTTACCTTGAACACGGATGGTGATGTTACCAGCAATGTTTCGTCTACTTCTAGGCTTCTAGCGTCAATGTTACCGCTGGTGTTTTGTCCTAAATTTTTTATATATAATATGTAATACATCAGGAATTTTAATAATGGTAAATGTTGGACGGAATTTTAAAGCGTCTGGCTGTGGCTGGGGGCGCCTTTCGTATTAACGTCCCAAAGTGGACGCTATTCATCCCAGCGTCCTTACTAGTTTGCTAATTCTTGACACTTATTTACCATGTTTAAAGTATATTCTTTACCATGAAAAGAAAAATCGGTGTTTTGTCTCTCGTAGCGAAAAATGGCTAGGCCAAACTCTAGTTATATTCAACACTAAAATTTCAGTACATGTCGTCAATTCCATCTATCGTCAGTTTCAATCTCACAACTTGCACAAGTTGCCTGCCTAGTTGTATTATATACCAGAACACAACCTCCTCAAGGATGAAATTCAAGCAACAACAGAATTACTTGCGGGCACCCGGAATTGGCAGAAGGAAATAACTCCATTGAACGGTCATGCTAAGTTGCTAGCACCGAAAGGATGGCCTTAGTACCAGGCGACCACTTGCAAACCAATTTCTCAGTGTATCCTTTCACAGGCATTTCTTCGAATAACTGATATTCAGGTAAAAACATGGTGTTTAATTTCATATGCAGTGGAAGAACTGGCTTGCTGCAAGAACTGCGGAGGGTGGATGAAGCCAGGAACGAGCATACCACGATGTCACGCTTGCTCGTTGACAGTAAAACGTCGATGTTGCCGCTTTGACCATTCAGCCGTGATACGCAGGGTACCTGTGGGCGCGTTTGGCTCTCCTTCCCGGCAGAGAAGTTTTTTTTTTTAGAATTACACATTACACAGTACAACGCAGACGCTCACAACACGCACGAACACTCACCCCTATGAATACACGTATGCAAACCCTACTCCTATGAGCATCTCCGAAGAACTGAGCACTTGGCAAATCTGGAGATTCCCGAAGTCACCAAAGGTGCATCGTTGTCGACGGGAACGCCGCTTACCACTTAACGCATAACAGCGATAAATCCTAGAAAATTCGCTCCCACCGGATAACACCTTTGAGGTCCTAGCAGAGAAGCTGCACCCGCCGGTACACCAACCCAGCAGGGCCAGGCCGCGGTGCTGCACACGGCCTAGTTTGGTTGCTTGGGGTGTGTTTGGTTGCTCGCATGGGGTTCTGTAGAGCTGCATCGTACATCCTGTATGGGGGGAAGCAGGCTGTGAGGAACCGTATTTCTGAAAAGAAGAGTGTTTGGTTGGCTGCAGCTGTGGATGCAAGCTGAGTTGAGTCTGTGATTGGTAGACCGAACCTGAGGCTGCATGAACAGATGCAAAATGCTAAGAAGGTGATTAATTGGTTGCCAGTATTGAAGGGTTTAAATTGGCATATGAATATATTAAAACAATCAGCATTATACGTTTTAAAGTGAGAGACATGAAACCAGTTTAACCAATCTAGTTCATTCTTTTTCATTGAACAATAGAAATATATTCTGGTGGCACACAATAACTCGCATCTCCTGATGGAGGCGGCCTTCTTTCTATCGTTACCTTGCGGGCCTACACAGGAGGCACAAGACGTGAGAACGGGAGGAGATGAGCCCGTGCTGGCTAGTGCATCTGACACATGGGTCCTGCGTTGTGCGGCTGCATCCGCTGGGCCTGTACGGCAGATACAATCGAAAGGAGGCGTTTTTCCGCCGGGCCTGCATGGCTGGTGGATGTCCATATCCGACCTACCAAACACACCCTTGGGCTTTCAGCAGCTGGATGGCTAGAGATTGTGTTTGTTGGCCTGGACAGGAGGTGGGCCATAAGTAACCGCCAGAGAGAGAAGTAGGCCAAACTGCATGTGCGGGTGCGGCCGAATTGCTGGCGCGAGCTTGGCCCGAGAAAAACAATCAAAATTTCGTTTTTGCGGGTGCAGCGAAATCGGGGGCAAATGCACCCGCGCGGCCTGGCCCAAACCTCTATCCAGGCTACCAAACACCCCAAGGTGCACGGGCTGGGCCTGGTTGGCGGCCGGGCCACCCTACCAACGCCCACAGCTGCGCGCACCCGCGGGAGCGCCTCCCGACAGAGCGGCCACCAGCATGCCAAATCCACAGCATCGCCGCCTGAGCCCCTCATGTCACAGGCACAAGATCTATCCGAACAGCAAGTCGGGGCAGGTGGCGGTGTCGAAGGAATATGACTCCTCCGGCAGGCTGGGGCGAGTGGCAGGTAGCAGATTTGGCCTCCATGCATGATGGCGACAAGAGTGGGGAGGGGAGTCAGTTGCAAATGAGAGAGGGAGGTGAATGTATTCCCGAGACCCTCGCAAGCGGCCACCAACCTGGAATCGCCGCTGCCCCCCCACACATGCACCCGCGCTGGGCACCGAGCTTGACCAGTAGGGACCAGGGAACCTCGACTCTCACGTTCCTCCCGAGCCAGGCTGGAGGTCGAGTTGCATCAGTTGGGCCTGGCAACTAAACATGAAGACCCTGTTGCATCTACTGGACCTGCCCGAGGCTCCTGCGGGCTACCAATCACGGCCATAGTGAATTGTGAGGGACTAAAATACTTCAGTTTTCCTAAAAAAAAACTTTAATGGACCAACTCGTTTGAACATGACAATCATGTGATTAGGATAGATTCACGTAGGAAATTGATTAAGGACCGAGTAGCTCTAGAAAGCATTACTGGCTGAGCATGCTGCGCCCTAGACTTCTTTCTCCATCGCCGGCAACTATCACAGTTCGGCGAGTTAGCGACCACCAACGGGGCCATGGCTATCTGCAGTGGATAAGAGATGTTGTAGGCTGTGGATGCACATGCACCCACACTAAAATGGTGGAATTGATGCTTTAGGTCCCTTACCAATGGCCATACCTCAAATGCCACTCTTCCAGATGGGTTTGTTATTAGACTGACTCCAACAACAGATAGCCATTTCAGAGGAGCAAATGGTCATTTGCATCCTGTGCACAGTAAAAAAAGAAACGGATTTTGTTGATGTCTCCAACAGAGAAGAGGCAGAGGCAAAGGCAATTCCTGCTCGTCCCGCTTGCGCTCGTCCAGGCGCTCCACATGTTCTTCCCCAGCGTGCTGCCGCAGCTGCCCCGCCACGCGGACGACGCCCTCGACCTCGCCTCCGCCGCGCCGCCGCCATCCCGTTCCCTGCTGGCCCCGCTCGCCGCGCCGCAAGTTCGCCCCGTGCGCTGCAGCTGGTCCCGCGCGCCGCCATCCTGCAGCTCGCTCGGCGCCGCGTGCCGCGCGGGAGAGGAGCAGGACGAGGACTAGCGCCACCGTGAGCATGCACCCATCGCGTCCGTGCCGCAGCTCGCCCCACGCCACCGCAGCCCCG
>LAPY01001264.1:15707-28743 GCA_000970635.1 Eragrostis tef
CCGAAATTGCTCCAGGCCAAGCACGCTTAACCTCGGAGTTCTTTCGAGATGAGCTTCCGGAAAAGAAGTTGCAACTTGTTGACATGAGTATTCTATCAATCCTATTAAGCCTTGGGACAGGATGTCACATGCATGCAATGCAATAGCTGAGGCCGGCGACTGTGCATGGTCCATTCTCATCATAATGCAAGCTTCCCCAAAAGGCTCCTCTCCTCATCACTGGGAATCATGCCCTCCCACTCATGGGCACCGCTCGCTTTTTCTCATTTATGACCTTCACTATTTCCCCTCCACTGTCCAACTTGGCAATGCGAACAGTGTTCCCATGCAATGATGCAAATGCGCCAAGAAGGAACCTACAAAAGGTATTTTTCTTTTTGAGACTAAAAAAAGGGATTTTCATATACTGCGAGTTTTGATTTTGCCTTCCATAGAAGGGAAAAGAAAAGACAGTGCACAATATTAATGTACACACTAATGATATTTAGAATCCGATGATCCAGATTAATTCGCTTCTCACCCTAGTGTCATGACGTTATAAAAAAAATTAAAATGCGGCATGACGTTATAATAAACGGTGGCAGAGGGGAAATCGATGCCGACGCAAAGGCGGCGGGGTCATGGCGGCGGGCAAGGAGAATTCATGGGGAGGGGATTTCGGCGAGTGACAACATGACGGTGGTATCTTGCACTGCAATAGTAGGATTAACTCTTACAGTGGACACTAGGTGCTGATCGACGATGGACCACCGGTGATTCATGGTGTGAAAGAATGTGCGTGCATGTCCCGCCCGATCCACAGTTAATGTGTTTCTGCATACAGTACATATACGATCATCGTAATTGATGACCCTGCGGCGTACGTGCTCGTACTGTTCCACTACTCACAAAAGCATGCAGACAGACAGAGAGGGTACAATTACATCCACAAGAAAGGAGTAGCAGCGTATGAGAATGATGGCCCTTGATTTGTGCTGCGTGCCCGCCACAGCCACAGCCCACACAGGCCTCTCATTCATGCCGAGAACCCTACTCTGCACCACCGCGCTGCTCTGCCGCATCCTGCTGCAATATGCGACCATGCATGTACTGCCTCGCAGTAAGAGCAAGCACAATAAGCTTGTCTTACCGACAACACGAGACAAGTTCATGAGACTAGCTGTACAATAACATGTCTCAACATGGGCTCTTAGAAAGTAATTTTTAATCTCCAACGGCCCCACCACTTCATCTTCCTCCACCGAACAAATCGACGTGCCTCCAGATTCAGAACGGTGCCGCAGCCTTGAGCTGGTCATGTGCTCCGAGACGCGTAGCTCGCCGGGGATAGCTTGCTGCTTCGCCTTCCAGCTCGCTAGCGCTCCACTCTGGACCTCACTTCGAACCGCGGCCGCCTGTGAGCCGGCCATGGCAGCCTGCTCCCTAACGCACTACGCAGCTCCTGCTCGAGCCCGCGTTGCCTCGCCATGCGGCCTTTGCTCACCTGAGCGGCGTCGTGCGCCACGAAGCTGTGCTCCGTCCTCGCTAGCTGTCGGTCCCCTGTTCGTCCTCCTCCTTCAGATCCCGTCGGCGGCGCGACGAGCTTCAATGGCTGCTGCGCGGTCGTCGTGTTGCTGCTGCGTCGTCGTGCTTCAGAGCAGGTCGCCGTGCTGCTGCTGCTACGTGGCCGCCGCCGCCAAGGCGCCGTCGCAGTTGCCGGCGAGCTCAAGCTTGCGCGCCTTGATGACGGCGACGAGGTACTGGTCGAAGGTACTGGCCGCGCCCTTGTTCTTCCTCCTTCAGGTCCCGTCGGCGGCGTGCGAGATTGGGCGGTGAGTGGGGAGGAGAGAGGGTGCGAGAGGTGGCGGGCCCTATGAGCGGCGATGCGGCTCGCAGACGCGACGAGGTCTGTGTCAGACCGGTTTTCTCTTCCCGCCAGGTAGGATTTTTCTGACGTAGCTTGTCGATTCGTTAGCTATTGGGCTTGCTCTAATGCCTATCGATCCTAGGCTGCAAAATGAATGTCCCTCAATGCAGCGCAAACATAGGGAATGAAAAGCAACAGCATTGGTTTGGCAGGAGCGCTCAAGCCGTTTATCGATCCATGTGGCACGTAGGTGTCGAAATGACTGCACCTACGGTATGAGAGTGTGTCAAATGTCTGCGTGCATGCGATCCTGCCGGCTCTGCAAAAATGTTTGGAGTGGCGTGACTAGATTGTGAGTGAGCGCAGAGTATCTTCAGGAGCTAGACGGCGGTTAGTGCGTGCTCTCTCGCGCGTGCGTACGTGCATGTATGAATCAATCAAGAACAAGCAAGATCGTGGTCATGACTCATGAGCCGCAGTTAGCTGCAGCTGTGAAAGGACGTGGCATGCATGGCACACGGCTACCTTATTCGACAGGTCACGTACGAAGTTAGCTAAGGTAGCTACGAGTGCCGTACGTGCATTCTGGTATAGAAGTACAACGCACGCCGCCTGGCTAGGCATATCTGCATGTCATGCAATGCGTGCTTTGCTTGCTTGTGCGAGTGTGTGCCTACTAGCGAATGACCCGGTGATCTCTCAACTCTCACCTGGTAGTGTACCCTGCGTTCTTTGGCTCCATATATGCGTCGGCATTTGGATTGTTTTCTCTGACTCTGAGGCAAAGAAAAAGCATCGTGATAGTGACTTGTCCAAACATGAGAGTAAAAATAAAACTTGAATTAATACAGTTTGGTTTGCAATAGTGGTCGTATTCCAACCGCATCATACAGATATATTATTGCACCTATAGGTTTTGGTCAATGCGCTATCGATGGATGGACAGCACGTAAGTAGCATCCAGTGAGCAATCATGCGCGGTACTACAGCTCAGAGAGCGCATATTGTGATCGATGGATTTAAGGGAACATGGGGAATTTTTTGTGGGCCATAATTGAGCCATCACCGGTAACAAGTTCATCCCACTAACAGCGGATACTCACTTCAGCCGGTCGCCGTTGGTGCACTGTTCTTTTTTTTTTACGAAGAGTTGGTGCACTGTTCAATGCATGAAGAAACATGTTATAGTCAGGATAATTTTGTGTGCAACAGACAGCTTTATGCTTTCGTGCCTAAATGTTTCAATCAATAAAATTAGCATTGAATTGGAAAAACACTGCAGTTTTTTATTAGGAAAAAGATATCAAAAAAAATATCGGAATAGCGTATATAAAGACAGAGAAGAAAATTTAAAACTGAAGACCGCACTAAAGTCCCAACTCCGGACTGAGATTTGTTTGATTTTCGTACATTGATATTATAGATCCATCTCGGCAATGCGTTATGCGGTGGTGGATCGTACGGCTTTACCATTTGTTGGATGTCTCTCATAGTGGTAGAAGAAGAAAATTTAGCTTTATTATTTAGGTCTTTCTGCTAGCGACATCAATCAAATTATGTAGTGGCGGTTTGAATAAGTAAAAGACTTAGATATATATATATATATGTTTATATTTTTTTGTAAGAGGTTTGTACTTCTCGAAGTTAATATACCTAGTTTTATCAGAGGAAAGCAGGGCCCGTTGAAGATGACAGGCATGAAAATGGAGGTCTCGATCACGCTGGCATGAAACTAGAGACGTGGTGGTGTGCAGCGTCGGCGACGCAGTGGTGGGCCGGGTCTACGCATCAACGCCCGGAGACCGCACGCGCGCGCAGGTGGTGGGAAGGACCCCGGCGCGCGGGGCCCGTAGGCCCAAGTGACCGGTGCATGCATGGAGCACGCAACACATGCAGGGGACGGTGGGCCTCGCCTGGCTATCTGAGTGTATCATTTACTTACTACATTCCCTTCGTTTCCTGCCGTTGATCAGCTGATCAGTGGGCACGGCCGCCCTGACCCGGGCAGGGACTGCTCGCTACGGATCTCGACCGTTGATCAGATCAGGTTCAGGCAGGTATTGAAAGTCCATGTGCAGAATCAATGCGTCAAAGCAGGACCAGTAGTGCTAGGGATGCATGCATGCCTACGTGGTTTCATTGTTCACAAGAACTCTTTCCTTTTTTTTTTGTCAAATGATAGTATGACAGTGACACTACTCATGTAGGAGTATGAAACTTTACGCGCCTCAATGATGGATAACACTACGATGCAACATTGGTGCTGGCGTGGACTCATTCTCGGCGACGGAGGGAACTATGGTTCATGGTTGGGTGATAGCTCAGCTGCAGTAGAGACTTTTCCTTTTTTTATGTTTGCCCTTTTTTCCAAGCCTATGTCTGGAATATCAATATATTTCCTTTTTCTAAAAAAAAAGTAGTGACCGGTTTAGGTGTGGCTGAATTGTAAGTATGTGGATCGATCATTGAAAGATGCCTCCACAAAGTGTGCATTACGCCTCCTGATAAACAATGCCTTTTCTGATGTTTTCAGACACAAAAACCCTAGCTAAGATTATTTATCTGACGTAGTGACGTTGGTGCATTGCCGTTTTGCTAGTTTATGCCCCCGGCAACTGCAAACACACGTGGCTTTCTGGTCATCTCTTCCATGACACTCGCTTGCTAGTTTATTATTGGTATTCGTTGCAAAGGTTGCGTCTCCCAGAGGACGTGTCGCGCGCAGCCTGTTGACAGACCGAGGAGGGGGGACGTACGTACACTGGCGCCAAGTAAAAAGTGGTGTTGGTCCATGCACGCAATTAAGAATATATCTTGGGCTGGTCCATACATGCATGCAAATATGCAATTAAGAATCTTAGTACTATACTGCACACACTGGCTGTATGGCTACGTACGGACGTGTAAACGTCCATCGAATGCCCTTGGACAGTTGGACCTAGATGCATCATTTCCTAATCTTTGCGTCCCAGTACAAATTACAAGATTGGAAGCCAGGGCACGGCGCTCTACTCGAGCCTAGGTTAAAAAAGTTTCAACTTTTACCTTCTCTCTATCTCATGGCATGATAGTCATCAACATTCCTAAAGCCAAAGCTAGGCGCAGTAGTAGTAGAATTACCCCTACTACTACGTCTTTGAGAGCTTTGACATATAGATCCATGGAAGTTAGTGCACATAACTAGTTGATAACAGAAACAAAAAGCGGCCCTCATGGCCGCGGCTCCCTCTTTGGGAGGGAGACGAGCGACAGGGGGAATATATTTGCAAAGCGCCTGGATTCCAAAGCTGAGATGAGGCTTAAAGCCTAAAAGTGCGATTAATTATGCAAAGCGACATGATGATGAGGTTGCATGGTTTGTGCTCGAAGCAAGTCCTCCTACAAAACGCATGCATGCATGCAATGCAGAGGGAATATTTTGGGGCCAGTGGCAGTCATGCATGCATGCCTCTGATGATCTGCCTGCCCTGCCCATCGCCTATATTTCTGTGTCACTGTGGCTCACTGCAGGTGTAAGTATATTTATTAGCAACTGACACTGTCTGGTACGCTACGAGTGCTGACACTGCGCCACTGGGGATGTATGAAATCGCTGCAGGGTTTTCGCTAATTAAGAACGCAGCGGGGACAACATGGCGTGTATGCTTTCCATGGGAATGTGTGGGCTTTTGTGTGCATAGTGAAGGTGATGAGTATGGACATAATAGAGCTTTCTATGGCTTTGTTTCCGACGTACTAGTACTCGTAGTATTTTTCTTCTTCTTCTTTGCCCTTCTGGTTTAATATCATCGCTGTCAAAAGCACATGTGTTGAGGTGGTACTTCGTGTCGTCACCTGGCTTCTTGACAGCTACTACTACTAGTGTCGTAGGTCAAATGCCCGTCCCTTTTGGTGTTGGAGTAAGAAACAAATTATAAGAGGAAAACATGGAACTCCCCTCAGTTTGAGAGAAATTAAACAGCATCGATACAGATGAATTGGCTTATATGCAGATCCTAGCTACTTGAACCAGCAATGATCTAATATTAGACACAGCGAAACGTTAAGTAACTACAACTCGTCTAGTTGTTGAAGAATTGTATTTGCAAGTGATGCTCACAATTAACGTGTATGACGCGCTTGGAATTCGTGTCATATAAAACGGTTCCTCCGTAGGATTTCGTCATCCCACTGCCCATACAATCTAGAGACAAGACGGAGTATATATTAAGTGCGGAAACAGAAGGCGACATGCTTAAGGTTTAAGAAGACACTGAAGTCCTGTCAGTAGTACCGAAAGAAACCGACCTTGCGAGTAATTGGTTGAAGCCATACGGAAAAGAGGAAATGTGCACATTGGACAAGGAATCGTACTGGTATGTGTAGTGCCTTCTGATGTGGATGCTACACATGCAATTACAAAAGAATTAAACGTTCAATCATGTTAACGTGTAAAGCTAGCGCACACGTTTCAGTCGGGACAGACAGGAAAGAAAACCTATGTATAGCTATTTGCCCTGAGTACCCTTTACATTTGCTGATAGATCGGTTGGGGATTCTTGGGGACACGGCGTGCATGCGTAGACATGCATGCATTGCAGTTTGCAATGAAACAAAAGGAGAAAGAAACGATTAGCGATGAATCGAATGTATAGGAGGATATATGGGGAGGGATCGAAAAGCCAATCCACGCATAGACGTACATGGATCAAGTCCTTGTTGAAATGATCTCTCTCTCTCTCTCTCTCTCTCTCTCTCTCTATTGCAAGTATCTATCTGTGTGGGAATAAGCGTGGAAAAGAAGAGGCAGATCGTCGCGAGGGACATCACACCACTCCCCCACTACGCCTTGTAGCATCATTGATCATCACTGCATGCATGGAAAAGGAAAAATAAAACAGCCATCACAATTAAAGTGGGTCTCATGCATTTTCATAAGAGACGATGCATCACTTTCAGTGACCTAGGCAGCCGGTCGTCCCATACGCTCGCACTCGTAGTACAAAACAAAAGGGCAGCCCGGCAAAAGATGCTTGTGCGTGCATGGCCCATGCAATGCATGCGTACCATATATGTACCGGCCAGGCCAATATAGAGTTCTTTATAAAGATAGATAAATATGTGCAGAGAGTACTGTACTGGACCCATTTGTCCATGATCGTCTGCATGGATGACTCATAAAGATGCTACAAGGCATACATTTGTTTATTCTGTGTTGCTGCTCTTCCATGAGATTGAAGCAAATGACGAAGCACACTTCTAGCTTAGCTGATCCCTTCGATTTTTTTTTCTTTGAGGAGGAACTCCAGCAACAAAAGTATGAGCAGCTCTTCCTTGATGGGCCTCTAAGCTCGAGACACTTTTGGATGGGTCTAGTTGCATGCTGACCTCTGAGTACCACGGAAATGCCAGAGCTTACTTCAAGTGATAGTTTGAGCCCATATAAACATGATTCTAAAGCAATAACAGAGCTTCAAATGAAAATCCCGAGAGGTAAATTAAGAGATGTAATAAAAAAATTAAATATGAATAAAATGTACTAAATTTGTAAAAGGTATTTCCAAAGTTAATGGGGCCTATGCCCCCTTCTCCCTAGCAAGTATATTCGGGCTGTTCGGCACGCTGCAGCTGCAGAAAAATAACTGCGAACACTGTAGCTGCTGCAAAAACATTGTATAAAATGTACTAAATTTGTAAAAGGTATTTCCAAAGTTAATGGGGCCTATGCCCCCTTCTCCCTAGCAAGTATATTCGGGCTGTTCGGCACGCTGCAGCTGCAGAAAAATAACTGCGAACACTGTAGCTGCTATAAAAACACTGTAGTGACTGCAGAAGTAGCTGCTGCAAAACAGCTGTTGTAAAGCAGCCAGACGAACAGAGCGATTATCTCCCCAGTTTTTCTGATAGCAAGAACGAAGGCACCAAGAATGAGTCAACTTGCTAGTAGCTTCTAGGGCTGGATAAGGGCGACAAGCGATGGCTTGCGGCAGAAGCATGATTGGCCGCCCTTGTAATATTTTTTTTTTTTGCCGAAGTGTGGTCGCCCTTGTAATCGCAATGGCTGACACTGGAAACACAATCGGTTGAGCTTTGTTTTTTTTTAGAACAATTTTTTTTAGATAAATCGGTTGAGCTTTGTTATCGCGACGGCTGTTTGGGAATTGGGATTGTTCCGGCTGGTTCGGCCTTGTAATCGTGATGGGCTGACTGAACTGAGCCGAACGAATGTCTGGAGCTTTGTAATCAAGCTTGTCCGACCGCCAACCCAGGGATCCCCTATACATACCTCACGCTATAGCAAGCTTGTATGTAGCACGGCCCATCAGCCTGCTAACGCAAACGCGCGCGGCCCGTTTAACATCGTCTTCTTCCTCCATCGCACGCAACAGGTTGCTTCTTCCTCGCTGCTTTCCCTCCACTCACGAACAATCAAATTCTATACCAGAACAATTTGTTCAGTAGTTGGGAACAATCGATTTGTATTACGGAACAATTTTGTTTAGTGCTGGAACAATTTTTCCTATCCTTGGAACAACGGGTGGCCGAGGACATCATGGCGAGGCACGAAGGAGCGCGACTCTACGAGGTGGGGCTCCGCGCGGACGGACGCGACCCTGTACGGCGAGACGCGGCTGGGCGAGGCGGGCGCGGGCGCTGACGCGATATGGCCGACGGCGGCGGAAGCACAGGGAAGAAGACGATGCGCGTTGTCCTTTCTTCACCGTTCGATGTCGGTCCAGCACTATCTTAAAGCGCGCTACCCGAAAGCACCGGGCAGCGCGCGCTATTTATAGGATTTCCGGCCAACCCACGTAGACCCCATTATAGCCCATGGGCTGTAAACCGGCCTGCCTACAGAAGCACGAATGGGAGAAGGTCCGTCCACTGATGAGGATCGCATATTCGCCGCGCCGCCCCAGCTCTCCGCCTATCCACCCCTACCACCGCCGCTCGCGTGTGCGGATCAATCCCGCTCCGCCGCCGCCGCGCCGGGATGGCCCTGCGCTCCCCGGAGCTGCGTTTGCTAGGAGCGCTCACCCGCCCTGGCCGCATCGCGCCCTCCCCGCTCGCGGCGCTCGCCTCACCGCGCCGCCGCCGCCGGGCGCCGTCCCCGTCACCATCGCCCTCGCCCTCCGACTCCACCCCTTCCACCGCCCCTGAGTCCGCCAGTAAGTCTCCCCGCCCCTCCCTCGATCGGTTTAATAGGTGACGGTGAAATGCTTCCGTTTTGTTAATTGAACCTCAAGGGGTGCCTTTGCTTACCGGGTGGCCGCTCTTTGCAGGCAGCGTGGCGGCGGATGGGTTGGAGGGGCCGCAGTGGAAGACGGTCAGTGCAAAGAGGTTCGGGATCAAGGAGTCCATGATCCCCGACGAGGCCTGGAACGTCCTTCACCGCCTCCGCAGCAGAGGTGCGTCCTCCTCAGCCTCAATGCCCGGACTCTTGTCTCATCTCGTTTGGTTTATCATGATGAATTGTGAAATAAGGACACAATTTTGAATATGACCACTTGGGGAAAGCTGCTTATCCGCTTGGAAGCTGAACCACATTGGTTCAAAAGTAGTCATTTAATGTGGGTAGATGGTTCGGATATGTTATACAGGCTTTTGGAAACTAGTAGTCATAGTTGTGCGCAGAAGTACTGGAATTTTGTGGTGTCATGGTTGTTAGAATGTGATTCGGAATTGAAGCTGATAGTTGCCACAGAGGCTGCGATTTAGGATTGAGTTGTACTATCCGACATCCTACCTGATTTTTTTAGGTTATTTACCTGTATTCCAAAAGTGAGGCGAGATTTATATGGTCATTAGGTGCCTGCATTCATGTCTGTCTTATGCAGGAGTAGATAGGATTTTCCCCCTGTTGAGTCGCTCTTTCCTGACCTTCTAAGTGAGTTCTATCTTGAGCCGGCTTTTCATTCCATGCCATTCGAGCAGTTCAGTGGCTAGAATGGTGATCTTTACAACGCCTATGTTCCTTCACCATTTTATGTTTATTTTTTTAAAAAAAAATTCTATATATTTGACTGAACTGTCGGACCTCACTTCATAGGAAGCTTACTTCAGTACTCGACTACTATGGCACTAATAAACACCAACATCTTTCATGAAAAAGGTGTGCTATTTTATTATTCTCCTACCACAGTCCTACGAAAAGGAACACGATTCTGTTATGATCCTGCCATTTATAATTCATTGTATGATTTGGGTTGTGTCATGGGACGATGACATCCCACCTCAAGGGTCATAACTTTTGGCAACCTTTGTGGTGTTGTAGATGATATGTAATACGTTGAACACTAGCACAAAGTTAATCTCACTTATTTTTGGTGATGGTAAACACGAAATAGCACAAGATAATAATAGAAAATTTGTTGAATGCCCCCTCATTTTGATTTTATCAGTTGATCTGTAACTACTGCTGAGCTGTGACCAAGGTCCCTCATAAACTGAAAAAAGAAATTAAAAGATGAAATGCTGTTCTGTACTTCTGTCCTTGCTACTTTCACACCGGAATTTGTGAAAAAAAATGATTTTCTTGTATGTAGTTCCTATTTAGTGCTAGCTTGTTATGAGTGAACATCTTATTAGGTGCATTTACAAATGCATTGCTTATAGAAGCATCAAATAGCTCGCTTGGACATCATGCCGTTTGATGCAGGTCATCTAAATAGTTCCTAGAAAGCTTTGAGGGGAACCATATTGCATACCGTGTATCCATTTCAGTTCCATTGTATTTTCCATTCCCTACAATTAACTGGGTGCGTGTTTGGACTTTTACTATGGTTGGATGGAAATATTTGTTGTGACGATCAGTCAAATCTTTTTTTCTCCAAAAAAAAAATTGATCAGTCAAATTTTATATATTATGCTGGACTACCCTTTTAATGGTTGCCTCTTTATTGCTGGCCCATTGCACTTTCAGTTTTGTTGATATGTTTCACTTATTTTGCAGGATATGATGTGTACCTGGTTGGCGGTTGTGTTCGGGATCTCATAATGAAAAAGACGCCAAAAGATTTCGACATAATAACTACAGCTGACCTTAGGCAGGTTATAACTCAAATAAAAGCATGACATCATGATGTAGTAATGTTTTGAAATGAAATTGGCTACCCAAGTTTTGAAAGTTGATATCCTGGAGTGATTGTTGCATTGATATGTGAAGATAATTAAGTTTGCTGGAACAATTTTGTGAACAAGGCAGATATGTGACTTATATGCTAGTTATTGCTGATAGGGGTACTTTCTTGTAGTGGGTGCATGTAAATTTCATTTCCCGAAATGAGAGAGATTCGAGTTCTCCATATTTCATGTATCCATATGCTAAGGGTATACAAAAAATGTTATGTTATGATGTTGCTTTGAACTTTATTGCCATTTGCAGAAAAAAAGTATGCTTCACGGCAGGACTACATCTGTTTTTTTGTCATCTTTCCCAGTGAGGTTACCTAAGGACGCCTAGTCTCTACTTTCATGTCATATAATGTGAAGCTGATAAATTCCTTTCCTCTGCGTTAATTACCAAAATGAAATATTATATAGCTGGTTATTTAATTTTAATGGTGCATGTTGATCAATACATGGCCATTTCGTCAATTGGTTATCCAAAAAGGTTCCTTTCTCTTTGTGACGTGAAGATTCCTTTCTTGGAAACAATGATCTTTGTTTCTTTAAATGTTTTTCAATGTTATGGGCTTAAGCGTCCTCTTATGATGCATTAAATGATGGCGTGGAGTGCATAGAGTTCTACTTGATGCGTGCATATCTAAAGTTGTTGAATGCCACATATTGGAGTACTATTGATATTTCGGTTTTCCTCAGCATCTGTGTGGACATCACTATGGGAATTCATCTTATTAACATAAGGGATTTTAAATTATAAAACTTATGTTTGGTATGTAACCTAGAATGTGATTCTATATGGAATGAGATAATTGGATACAGTCATGTGTACAAGAAACACTATATATATGAGTGCGAGATTACTTCAATCTTACTCTAATGCAAATAATTTTGGTCAACATAACGATAACACATCCTATGAGGTTCAACATTTGTGTGGTTGCTTCTTCTTTTTTTTTTTGTGAGAGTGAGATGTCATAGAAAACTTTGCTTATACAGTGTGTACTGATCTGAAAATATTATTTTAAACTTTCCAGGTGAAAGACACTTTTGCAGGATCAGCTGTTATAGTAGGAAGGCGTTTCCCCATATGTCATGTTCATGATAACAATTCTATTGTTGAGGTTAGCATATCAAATATCTTACCAACTTTAAATTTGGCACACTTTGTTCAACGACTAGTCTTTTGGCTACTTAGTTATCAATGCATACTTCTTCTTTTTTGTGTCATTTGTGCAATTAATTTTCCTCTTGAACTAGAATATGCAGTGAGCTAGATAGATCTTGCCTTCTTAATGGTAGGTGTCAAGTTTTAATACTTCAGCAAGAGGATCAGGTGGTAGCCAGATTTACAGTGCAAAGAGCCAAAATTGTAGCAAGAATGATTTTCTTCGCTGGAAAAACTGCCAAGGGAGAGACTTCACAATAAACGGGTTGGTGCTCTGTTCTAAAGCCCTGTTTGGTAACAGTTTCTGCTTGTTGAAAAAGCAGCTTATTTAAAAAGCTGGTGAACAACAGCTTATGCTATTGCTGTTTTTTTAGTTCATTTTCAAATTATTTACCTAATAAGCTGCTGCAGAACCATTGCATTTGGCACCACTTCTGCCTTTTCCTGTGAATAAGCTGAAGACTATACTGTGTCAATCAGAACCTTAGATAACTGGTTGGCATTTAGCAACTTACTGTTTACCTGATGCGTGCAGGTTAATGTTCAACCCATACTCAGAAAAAATATATGACTATTTGGGAGGCATTGAAGATATCAAGAAAGCTAAGGTCCGTTGTACTTGATTAGTTCTTATTTGCATCAGTTCAACACCGTCTAAATTTTGTGTGCGCATTATGTGATATTTGTACTTCCTTCACCAGGTTCGTACTGTAATTCCTGCTGGCACTTCATTTCAGGAGGACTGTGGTTGGTATCTAAAGTTTAACAATTTTTTTCATTATAACTTTATTTGTTTTCTGTATGATTATTGTCATTAATGCAGTCATGTAATTAACAGCCCGCATTCTACGTGCAATCAGAATTGCAGCTCGTTTAGGGTTTAGCTTTCCCAAAGAAACAGCTTATTATGTGAGAACACT
>LAPY01001264.1:40583-45583 GCA_000970635.1 Eragrostis tef
CCGCCGCCGCCGCCGTCGACGACGCGCCGGCGGCCAAGGCCGCTCGCCCCAACGCCGACGAGGAGGCCGCCGCCGAGGCCAAGGCCAGGGCCCGTGCCGCTGACAAGGGAAAGGGCAAGATGGTGGTCGAGGAGGAGGTTGAGGAGGAGGATGACGACGACAGCGACGACGAGGATGACGCGGCTGGCGGCGACGGCAGCGACGGCGACGAGCTCTGCGAGGACCCGCTCGCCGAGGTCGACCTCAGCAACATTCTCCCCTCGAGGACCCGCCGTCGCGCGCCGCCGCCACCTGGGGCGTACCTCGTCCCGCCGGAGGAGGCCGCGGGTGACGGACGGCGCCGATGGGGAGGAGAGCGATTAGGCCTGCAGTCGAACGGACTCACTAGGTAACTCCTTTCCTGGCGCTCCATTTCGCGTGTCCTCTAGTTAGTATTACTTATTCATCTGCAGCGTCTGATTTGTTGGGTCTGTTGTGTATATGGCTGCTGGCGTTTGTGAAATGTGTTGTTTTACTCTTAACCCTGCTATGCGCATAAGATGTGATGTGATGGCTTGTGGATCTGGTATGTAAATGTGCAAAGTTCTGCTCTTTGTCGGGTGGCATTCTCCAAATTGCATTGCTTGGTTCCGTGCTTAAATAAACTCGATCATAGGCTCACATGTAATTATTATCCTGCAGTGCCCATCTTTATTGTTTGTTCTTGGCTGATCTGTGTAAAATGGCCCTTTCACCGTATAATTGCTTTGGCATTAAGAGCTTGAGCTTGTTCAATCAATTACAAAACTCAAGACCCAAGTATCTGTAACCTTATTAATGTGAAAGTCCTCACTTGTTTGTGAGCAAAACGTCCAGGTTGATGCAGTTTTTTGCTAGCTTGCTTTGTCCAAGCGAGCCTTGTAGGTATTTGCAAACTTTTTTTCTATGATGGAACATTATGGTCCTAGTGTATCCTTTGGAACATGTACATTGAAATTGTGCGTAAGGCAACTGGTGACTGAAATCTTAGCTTAAGTAATGGGGCATAGACTTTTCTTATCTTAATTTATAGCAAAGACATGGGAAATGAGAAAAATGTTATTCACCTGGGATGTTCAATAGAGTGGGTAGATTTATAGATTGGACGGAATATAAATGAAATATGCTTCTGCGCAAATGGTGTCAGAATCCTGATCCTGTGATCCAATCTTGTCAACAAAACGACTCTTGCTTGTGTTTGGGTCATGATTTTGTCAGCCTTGGTTCGACAGATTGTTCTGAATATTGGCATAGTTGGACTCCTAATTACACTGAAGCACTAGGACCACTCCATAGCGCAGTGAGGTAAAATATGCTGGCACTGGAGTTCATTAGGTGCCAGGGTGGGCCGGAGCAGGTACGCGGCAGCGTGGGGTGAAGGAGGCACTAGGGGAGATGGGTGCTAAACAGGGGATATCATGTTGTAGTGGATGCAGCCGTAGGACTGGTAGATCTGGGAAGATGTGAGGGGTGCGGGAGAGAGGGGACAAGAGTGGGGATAGGATGGGATGGTTCTCTTGGTATCAAGATGTTTCTGCAGGCTGGCTGTAAGGCAGCTGATATATATGTGCCATTTGTTCCTATCTAATGGGATAAATAATATTGACAAACAGTGATTTGAAATGCCTCTCTCTTTGAAACATTCTCATTTCGAACTGTGTGCATGTTTCTGGGTGCGACCAAGGCGCTTGCTGTTGGCTTACCCTCTAGTGCTTTCATGCTGACAGAGAATGCTCTATTGTCTTTATCAATGAATGTTTTCTTGTCTAAACATTTTAAGTTTGGTTCAATAAAATAAGTTTGAAAAGTGAGACAAGCTTTACATTGACTTGAATTTAGTCTTAAAGAAGTTAGACCCAATCTTGTAGAAAGATGAAATTAATGATTCTCTGCTGAGTGAGAAAAGTCAGTGCCTCTGATAATGATATTATTGATTTTGATATGTTTGCCTAGCACTTTGTGTACCGTCTGATGCAACATGAAGGCTTTGCCTTATTAATGTAAAATATATTTCCAGTATTATCTTGTCTGTTGACCACCTTCTTGAATAAATACTTTATGTTTACAGTTATAGAAATATCTTTCTGCTGACCACCTGCTGCTGGAGATTGAATATCTTGATTGCGTGCTGAATTACATGCTTCTTTTATATTAACTTTCCTGAAAGAAATATGTTTTTTATTTCCTATGATGCTACATAGTTCTGGCCGCTTATTCTAAAGCATTAATCAGGCTAGTTGTGAATTATCTCTATTTTGGTTTAAGTACTGAAGGTACCGATACAAGCATCAAGTATCAGCACTATCTCAGTTGTTTAGGTACAGTTACATCATATCTCAGCCCAGACCAGATAATATGGCGACAACATGTGGGTGTTCTGTGCCCGTGATTTGATTTTCTGATTGACCTCCATTAGCAGTTAAGAGATTGCTTTCCCTTTCAATTACCACCGTCCACCAACATAAGAAACACTATGGTCTTTTTTTTGCGAGTTACTGCTTGATGACTTTGCATTCACATTTGAAACATGTAAAAGCATTCACATTCGAAATGGCAAAACCAGTTACCTGGTAGTTTGCCCTGGATCACAGTTAATGGCCTTTTAACCTAATTATAGTATTCGATTACAATCAGAGGAACAGCAATCTAGTAGTGTTTTCTTTCTATTTCATGATTTGTGATTCATTTTCATAGGCTAACTTATAGGAGCAAAGTCTTCTTTATGTGCTCGTGATTGCTAGCCCAGCCCCCACCATCTACCAACTGCATTTGCTCATCTTTGGTTGAGCTTCTCAATCTCCCTTGATACATTGCTGTCTGCTTGAGCAATGGTTCTAATTTTGCCACATGAATTGAGCACATAGGCCGGCCCTATGTGCTTCCATGGTTCCACATGTCGCGCCACAACCACACGTTAGTGTGAACTGTTCCCCCTGTTGTATGGTAGCTGTTGGCCATTTGTGAAATAATCTCTTCATATTGTTTATTGCGGTATCCTTTATCCAATATGCATGTTGCTTCAAGTTGTTAAGAGGCTCTGGTTGGGCCTTTTTTTTTTTCTTTTTTGGCCAGTGCATGGAATGATCTCATAAGCTCTGTTCGATTTACAGTCTAGACTCTAGACTGTATACATTTGACAGTCATGTCAATGCTCCCGAAAACAGTTTTATCTTTGTTGAATCACATATAATAGAAGTGGGCAACATAGTTATTATATGACGTTTATCTAGTTCTGATGCATTTTGCTTTAACTGTATCTACTTGACTGTTGAGTGTAGTAGTTATTAAAGAAACACCACATCTTTGACTTTTTTTTAATATAAGGGGTCAGCTTTTTGACATCAGTGACATATCAGAGCGTATGTTACATCGGTGTTTTATATCCAAATCTTGATCTAGTAGTACTCAATCTGCAATCGGAAGTACATTTTTAATTTACAATGTTTGGATTTGAATGTAGCATGTCTATTGTTAGTCAATATTTGCTATTTTCTGTTTCATCGATGAACCAAATGAGTAAAAAAAATTGTCCATTCATTCCAAAGAACCACATAATTAGCTGGGACCCTCCCATGTGTTCCTAGTAGCGGCTAATTAATGTACTTCCAAACCCAACTCTGTTACTGACCACTCAATAGTATTGATGTGCTTCTGTCCGTTGTTGATTGCTCAGTTTGGACCATATCAATAAAGATCTTTCTTGTTGGTCTAATACTCACATGATTGAAACTGGATCGGCTCAATAAATCTCCTATGGTGTGCATTGTTGGAAAAATAGGAGTCACGTGTGTTCCCATTTTTTCGCTAGGAAACCAATAAACGCCGTTGCTAATATGTGTTCTTTTTCCCTGCAGGAAGGAATGCTGGGTTCTGGAGCTGGATATCATCCACCTGTTGGGACCTGGATGGACATGTTTTCTTTTGGGGTTGGCCATGGATAACCCAATTGCATTCTGTAACCGTTAGAGTTCTGTCACCATGATTTACCGTGTTAGGATTCATTTAAGAGGTTATGCGGCTAGTTCTAATTGTGTAAGACTTTTAAGTCGGCAATGACTGTGCTGTGATCATGGTTGAACAGATAGTCTTTCTGTATACAGTAGTTCCAGACTTCCAGTAGCCAGCTTCTGTTCTTAACCTTGTGTTCGCTGACATGGTGGTTCTCTTATTGAGTAATTGAAACCTTCACCTTCGATCGATGGTAATTAGTTCAACGTGTAATCTGTGTTCCTAATACTGCCTTTTTTTTACGGAGATGCTCCTGGACAAACTTGTGAAATGAGCTGCTCTGAAATCCCCTGGAACTTGTTTCTACTATATGCATTCTCTGGAAAGAAGAGAAGAGAATGAAGTTGGCGCTTCTTTTCCTTGTGCAAGTGAACTGTTTTATGGCACGTCTTGTATGGTAACCTGGTTGCCTTTACACTTGAGTTTCAGTGTTCCTTCAATCTGCGATCATTTGACTAATAGTATTTCACAAGCCAGTAGTGCCAAAAAGTGCAGGAATAAAACCTAGTCCACACCAACGAGGCTCTTAGTGGGGAAAAAAGAAAACCTAGTCCACGCCAACGAGGCTCTGAGTAGGGAGAATGAATGGAGAATGCTGAAGTACGAATAAAGTATACAAAAGCCTGATATACTTTCGATGTAGTTTCAAGCATTTCGAATTTCACGGCATAGGGGTATGTACCTCTCAGAATTGAATGTACAATCCGTTTCATAAGCAAAGAAGCCAAAAAAAAAATCAGTGTTTGGTTTTGGCGTTCCCTCTCAAAAACCGGCATATTATCCCAAATTGGTCTATGCATGTGTTGCTAATTGATGTGCATTACATTTCCCCCTTCTTGCCCTCCTATCCGTGGTTGATTGGCAGTAGTTGTGCTGATCAATAAGCTTGGACCAGAGATGAACAGAGCTTGCTTTTCTTGTGGTCCATGCAGCACATGATTGGAACCGGGTCTACAGAATAAGTTCTCCCCCAT